>ML287883.1:14247-37772 GCA_005239495.1 Nicotiana undulata
TTGACCAAAATTATCAACCGGCAAGGCCTAAACATCCCAAACCAAAACTAACCGCCCCCCCCCCCCCCCCTCCTTCTCTCATTCTCACCCTCACTCACTCGGCCGTCTCTCTCAACTCTTTAATCTCTCTCTCCAAACTCTCCACCTGCTGAGCCTATCTCCTCCCTTCTCCGGCCGTCTCCTTGCCGGAATTTATGGCGATTCCACCACCTACCAACCTTATGTCCCCCCTCCTTGAACGTGTGTCACTGTTTTGGTGTCTTCAAGTGAACCAGAGGTGGTCCACTCACCTCTATGATCTCATGCCATTTTTTCAGCCACCCATGGTCGTCCGAGTAAGGTCTTTACACTTTCCGGCTGAAACCGTAAGACTTTAAGTTTTCTTCTCCTTTCTGGGTTCTCTTTGGAAACCCTAAATTTAAACCTTACAATCCATTTAGATCTATAATAGATCTATACGTGAGGTTTTCCATGTTTTCTTCAAAGATCTTCTTGTTTTCTAAAACAATCCTTCACTTTTCAAAACTAGGGTTTTAAATCCTTTACAAAACAGTTCTTTTCCTAATTTCCTAGCATTATCTTGTGATCTTTACCTTGTTTAAACATCATCTGAGCTTTTTTTCCTTTTTTTCGATTCCTCTGTTGTTAAAAGCCCCAAATTTCTAGGTTCCATCTGTGCATCCAAGTTTATTTTGCAATATTGTTTACCTGTTCTAGCATGACTACCTTGTTTTCGTGTATACTCTATGCGTTTTGTGATTTATTGCTCTATAATTACTAATTAGGGTTTTTGATTCTTTGTCGCCTCTGCCTAAATTGTGATTGTCTACTTGTTCCTTTAATTATCTGTTATTTTCTGATATGAATTCCTAATTTCGTGATTAGGGTTTTCTGATTCTTGCTTCATATATGTTGTTCCAGTACTGTTTTATCATTTAATAAGTATGATTAGTGTTTTATTGATTATTTACATAATACTCTTTACTGATTTTTGAAGCATCTTCCTTAAATTTGTGATATTTTCCTTTGTGTAATATTGATTGCCTGATTTCAAATATTTCTTTACTTGTGTGATATCTTCCCCGGTTGATACTGATTCCCTGTGATTAGAACCTCATTCGAGGACTCTCTTATTGATTTCCATAATTAAACTATGTCCTGCCTTATTTTTGTGAATAAGCCTGCTGACAAATTAATTCTTATATACTTCTTATATACTTCCCTTAATGTGTATATTTTGTATTTAGCCTCAATCACATGCTCTATACTTTTACTACCCCTTATATGGTAAAAATTAATAATTTAATTGATTTATTTCCTTGTTTGTATCCGTTTGAATTATGACTCCTTAATTATAGGGAGTACTTATGTTAATTGGATTCTAATTGTAATTTGTTTCTATATTTATGCTGAACTTTTACTTGTTACCATATTTTCGGCCTGCTTTCAAAAATATAAGTACTTCTACTCTCTCATTAGCACAAACGGAACAAACAATTGTTCTAAACCATGTCTCACACACACACAAACTCTCTCCCTTGCTCTTCTTTCTGGTCACTTACTATTCGAAGTCGGCTGCAAGCCAAGACTGAGTATTATACTATCTTCCTCTTCATTTTGTGCTTATTCTCTATTAACTGGTATGTCCTCAATATAGTTTAAAGCTCCAAAAACAATATATTTCTTCTGGCATCTCAACTCATCTTGTTTCTACTATGCTTTTATTTAAGGTTTTGTTGTTTACCTTGCAATTAGCATGTCTACTAACTGCTTATTAGTATGATTTTAAATCATATCCCTTCCCTTAAACTCAGCATGTTACCCCTTTAATATCCTTCAATATAATTTTGTTTCACTTGTATTCCTGTGATTTATGGTATGAGCATCTTTGTGGTAAAGTTGTTTCTATGGTTACTAGATTCTGGGTAAGTCTGTAATACATCCCTCAGAAATTCTATGATTCTAACTTGTGTGCAACTCTGCCTATTGTGTGCCTACTCTCATGTGTTCCTATCTGTCCCCAACCCCTTGTTTCCCTGCTTGTGACTGTTGAAATGGTTTTGTTCTTTGTACCTGTTTCTTGCTCTATGTTTTGTTATGAGTTGTTGTTCTGACTATCCTACTCCCTTTTCCTTTTCAAACTGTTTCTCTCTTAAAGTGAAACCTTCTGTTGTTTTCCCAAACTAATTTCAATCAAGTTGTTTAAAAAAACTGTTTTCCAACTAAACCTTTTCAAAACTATGTCAAAGCACTCTCACTATACTCTTAGAAATCTAGGTTGTGTCCCTCTAATGTGTGACCGCTTTGGGATCCCTATGAGATCCCTCTGAACTATGATGCATTACATCTGGCCTTTTTACACTACACTTACACATATGGTTATGAAAATCTGGGTGTGAGCACTTCCCGGGATCCCTTGAGGTGCTTAGGGAACTTTGACACACCCGGATTATGTGAAAGGATGTGAAACACTGCTTACATTGAGAACTTCTGGAGATCTTGGGCCTATTGGTAGGCTCCCTATAGCATAGCTTCTTATTTTCTTTATTTAATTTATGTAATTTATGCAAAAGGTCTGTAATAATTATTTGTAAACAACTATTGGGGATGGATAGTGAAAAGGGAAAGGGGTAACTATGCATGTTATAGATACTAAAGGGTAGAAATCATGCTATTAGGTTTATATTCCCTGTTTGCGCAATAGAAAATCATGTTTAGGACCAATATGTTCAAAATCATGCATTAGAAATCATGCTTCCTAGGTTCTTGTCTACTGTTTTAGTATATCATTCGATATTACTATCATATCATTTAGAAAATCCTGTGTTAGGAAAATGTGCTAATAACTAGTATCTTCTACAATCATGCTTACTGTTGCCATGCACACTTAGAGATCCTGTTCTAGGATAAACAACACTAATAAACCTGTCATCTTGGAATATTCTGAAAATCATGTTTAACGCTATAATATTTGTGCGTATAGAAATCCTTCTTAGGATTCTACATATACATCATTCTGCATCTCTATTTGTGCATTAGATACCATGTTTTAGGATTTCATTTATATTCGCTTAAGCACACCTAGTCTAACTATTAATGCATAAAAAGGAATAAACGACTTCACTCAGTTTTTCCAAACAACTGGTAATAATTCTGTGTTTTGAACACCTAAAATAGCATGTTTAGGTAAAATAATTTCAAACAGTTTTCTCTAATGATTCCGGTAATTGGTATACACTACTTCATACCTAGGCAAGCCTTAGGTGATCAAACTGTTAAAAATTGGAAATCTGCCTCTTTGTTTATGTTGTCTAACACCCAACATGTTTTTAAATTAGTAGGCAAACTGATTAGGGCCCGTTTCTGATTCATAAAATAAGTCTGCATTTCTGCTCATGTTCTGAATTCATCTAGACACCATGTCTTAGGATTTTAAATACTGCATTTACTTGTGTTTGAGTCGTGTTGTTTATGTGCATTATCTGCGGAGGTAAATTTGAGCCTCTTACATGCTCCTATGTGTTCCCATTTACTGGAGTCCTATATGTTCAATATTTGTCGCCTTAGCATTTTTCCTTTAAACCTGATGGTCTGCGTAGAACTTCTCTTATAGGTAGAGGTTCTAAATTCCTCCAGGACCATCAAGAAGGGACGGGTAACAGCACACAATAGAGGTCGATGATCAACACTCGCTTTACAAACCTTTAAGGGATGGGAAGGGTAGATATGGATATGATGACCGGTGCGCTAATACCATGTGTAGCCCCTCTTTGAGGAGTGATTACCGGGCATTGTACTGATGTGATCTATATGAAAAACAACCTAGGACATCCCCTACCTTTTGTATACATGTTTTATAACTCTTTCAAAACCTTACTTAGATATTAAAATACTTTTCAAACTTTAGTAACATATGTGTGCTTAGATTGCGAATCTTTCAAAACCTGTTACTTGTTTTAAATATTAATTGCCTATTTGGTACTTGCTTAAATTCACAAAGTTGTTTAGCCAGGAACCACATTTGTGGACTCCAAGGGGTGCCTAACACCTTCCCCTTAGAGTAATTTCAAGCCCTTACCCTGTCTCTGGTTGTCTAATCTTGTTTGTAAATTACCCAAATAAGTGCCCTAACGCACCTTTAAATCGTTAGGTGGCGAATCTTCGAATCCTTTCATACCCCTTTCCCAAAAGAAAATGAGTTGTCCCAATAATGTCAAGAACCCTGACCGATCCGAAAGGAGTTTGAAAAAGGGGGCGCGACAGGGCATCAAGAACAAAGAGCAACATAACGAAGGACTAGTTTTATGCATCGAGTCATTATATGTCCTTAGTTGTGTTGCATCTTCGTTAAAGAATTTCATTTGTAATTCCTACTTAACTTAGTTAGAATCATTGTGGAGGAAGTCTATTGTAAAATCATAAACCTTGTGTTTATGTCTTTGCTAGAGTTAGTCGAGTGTTAAGCTTTAATAGAGTATTACAAAGGGGCGTGTGATAGAGTTATTACAGGTTAGTAAGGGATTAATAGGTTAATTCCTAGGTTACTGTAGTTTATAATCTGAAAGTTTTCTCAGTAATGAAGTTGAAATCCTACAAGGTAGGTCGCGGTTTTTAATCCCGTGAGTTGGGAGTTTTCCACGTAAAACTCTATTGTGTCATTTACTTACTATTGTGTGTGTGTGTGTGTTCTGTGGAAACTAATTGAGAACCCGGTTCTCTATATATTTTGGTGGACCCTTAGTTTCTATCAATTGGTACCAGAGCAGGTTCTTTCTATCAGGCTAACACTTAGAAAGGATCCTTATGGATGCTCCACCAAAATTTGAAGAAGGTCAATCTACCTACAGACCACCAAGATTCAACGGACAATACTATAGATGGTAGAAGACAAGGATGCATGATTTTATCATGGCTGAAGACTCAGAGCTCTGGGATATTATCTGCAATGGACCCTTCGTTCCTATGAAGACCATAGGTGAACCAGCAGTGACAGTTCCCAAAATAAGAAAGGAATATAACGATGCTGACCACAAGGCTATAGAGAAGAACTTTCGAGCAAAAGAAGTCTTCGTCTGTTGTATTGGACCAGATGAATACAATAGGATTTCAGCATGTCAATCTGCTAAGCAGATGTGGGAAGCTCTCCAAACAGCTCATGAAGGGACAACTGAAGTCAAGCAGTCAAAAAGTGATATGCTAACCACATAGTATGAGCTCTTCAGGATGAAGGATGATGAGTCTATTTAGGATATGCACACTCTCTTCACCTCGATCATCAATGAGCTTCACTCTCTGGGAGAAATATAATACTTAACGGGATCTAAAACCTAAGGCAAAGACGTTATGTTAGGGATTGTGATATAGCCAATGCACGGAAGAACTCACTCTACACCTCTCGGTAGCTCTAGTGACTTTGCTCTAATTGACTCTCTCAAGACCAATTGGGTGTCAAATTTGTGCAAGCAATTTAGGATCAAGTAGGGTATTACTATCTCTAGGTTTAACTCGGTAATTAGGACTATCAATCTCTTGGTTACATCCCAACTCCTTGTTGGACTGATTTTCCTAGACTCAAGTTCTCTTTTTCAAGAAGAACCCAAGTCAAATAGGCACCAATTAGTGTTTGCAACCACTAATTTCACATGGAAAACACAAATCAGTCCAAATATCAACTACCCATAAATATCTAAACCTTAAATCAAAACACCCATCAAATACCCACACTAGGGTTGAGCCACAACCCTAGCAAATGGGTCTAACTGCTCATGATAATAAAAGAAAACAAAGTAATAGATGAAGAATAACCCATATAATTTGATTACAAACTAATATTTGAAGATTCAATGATAAAACACTTCTAAAATTACTCAAAATGGTGTAATAAAATCGTTCACGAGCTCCTGTTCATAGTGGAGTACAAAAGCTGACCTAAAAATGGGAAAAGAAAATATTTATACTAGGCCAAATATTTTGGACAAAAATACCCCTGGGGGGGTACTGCGGACCGCACAAAATGGAGTGTGGCCGCGTTGAGGCTCCTAGGCTTTGAAATCTGCTTCTCTGAACTTGGTCACCGCGGACCTCATAAAATGCACCGCGACCGCGGTGGCTTCTGTTGCGGTCGCACAAAATGGAGTGCGGACTGCACTAGTCTCAAGCCTTCAAATTTCAGTTCTCTGAATCTCCTTAGTGCGGTCCGCATAAAATGGTTTTGCGACCACAATGCTTAAACTTCCAAAATCACCTATCTGAACCTCCTCAGTGCGGACCGCACTAAATGGATTGCGGACTGCATTGGTCTGTTGAACTGTGCTTGGACTTGTTCTTGGTACTTGTGCATGTTTCACTCCTCTTTGAGCTAGTTTTGACTATTTGTCACCTTTTTGACTAAACCATGCAAACAAGTACAACATGTAAGCCTTTGGGACTATTTTGTATACAATTTTAACCAAAACTTAAGCAAGAAGGAGTGTAAAATGAAGTATAATCCCTAGTTATCAACTCCCTCAAACTTACGCTTTTGCTTGTCACCAAGATAACAAAATAAGCCCCACCTCCTAAGAGTAAATCCAAGAAAATTCAGCTGTCCTAAGGTAACCTCTTCTAGCATCAATTGGGACTAACAATTGCCCTCAATTCAAATAAATCATTAACAACATTTGACCTTTTGACACCATGGATTTTAGTGCGACACAAGAGCATCAAGAGTTGACTCAACCCATCAAAGAAACTCTTTTCACTACTTTGGTCATTGTGGAACCCAAACTCATACTCCACAACTCTCCCTAAGCAAACCTCACTTTAAGATTGTAGCACCCAGAACGAGGATAGTGGAAGCACACTCATCTCTCTCAAGGAAAGGTCTCAAGTCCGGCTCTAAGTACCATAAGCTTTCCCCTTATGTGAGTCACCACTAATGTAAGCTTCATTCAACTCAAGATCATATAGGACTTTTGTGGAGACATAGTGAAGGCTTTTGGTTCAAGGTAGGAAATATTTGGTCTAGGTGGGTTCCATCTTCCCTTAAGCACTTAATTTTTTTACTTTTGTGCACATTTTCTTGACTTTTTGAGTCATTAAGCTCTTTCTGAGGGGTTAGAGAGACATATTGTTACTCCTTCTTGTTCATTTCAAATATTTTTCTCATTTCTAAACATTCCACACCTTTAATCTCTTTTCCTTCATTGATTCCCCTTATTCCTTCTAAATTGTTCATTCTTTTTGACGTTTTGATTTTTCTTTCTTTTTCATTACCTTTCCTTTTTCTTCATTTTGTACCTTCTTTTTCACTTTGTTGCATTCCTCGTCTCTCCCCCAAACTTATGCTTTTGCCTTGTGATAAGGAAATAAAGGGTGCCAAGAGAGGGTTAGAACGGGTAAAGGCTTGTATCATGGTTTTTGAAAGAAAAAGGTCTAAGGCTCAAAAAGGTGGACTAGGGATATTGTCATTGGTAGGCTATGGAAATGTTCAAGTCATTATTCGGATCAAGGAGAGCCTATAATCACATCTCAAGTCAAACTACACTTAGGATTTTGCCTAGACAAACATTAAGGGCAAGTTCTAGACTAACGGCACGGGACTTGGACTTGTGATTCATATTCTTACCAAACAAGCTATGGGATTGCTAAAGAAACAGAGTCGGGGAACCACAACAACCTTAGCAACACAATGGTCTCGAAAAACCAGTTGATGATTATCGGTCAACACAAGAGACTCAAGATCACAACTTTCACCATCCTATACACAACAATTTATTTATTACCATAGGATCAAAGGCAAATGTGTTAGGCCCAAGTGAAGCTTTGCTTGAGGCACCATTACTCACTAGCTACTATTTACACAAAAAGCAAAAAAAAGAAAAACAGACTCAAACCCTTAAGAAGGTTGTCACACCATCCATCCTGGGGAAGAGCCACCCGGTTCACACAAATTCCACCTTTGGAAAGAACTGTGGCATTAAGAAAACCAAAGTCTTATTGCACGCAAAAAATTCAAAACAAGAAGCTACTAAAATAAAATAAGAATCTATGAAAGGAAAAATGCGGAAAGTAGAATGAATATTTACAAGAGGGGAATTAATTGAATATACATAAGGGGGAATGAATATATACATCAGAAGGTAACTTTATATACAGACCAAATGTGCAAAAATACGAAAAGTAAGCTAGAATTGTAAAATTATGTACATACCAAAAATAAAAAGAAAGCATAATAAAAATGAAATAGTATCAAAAATATACCGTCATCCAAATCCAAATAGGTCTACCCCCTCAAATGAGATCTAGCATTGTCCTCAATGCTAACTGACCAAAAATAGCTCAAAAATAAGGAGAAAGAGTAAAGAGAAACTCCATATTGGCCCTCCGTCTGCATAGGATCCTGAGTATGGGTCCCTGGGTCTGTGGACTGCACGGGAACCTGTGACTGGCTCCTAGTAACCTGTGCCTCCACCAAGACCTGGATCTCCACTATATCCTGGGCCTGTACTGGAATTTGGGGCTGACTCGAGGTACCTCCCTGCGGGTTCGCCAACTTTATAATAGCATCCACAGTACGGGGAATCACCCTCTTCCTCTTTGGTGGCCTTTCTAACTCGGGCTCTAGCTCAGGCTGGGCAGTTGGGTCATGCAATAGCAGGTCCAAGGGCAAGTGGTCCTCCTTCATCTTATCTACTTCCTCCCTAAACTTCTTCACTGACTCCTTAGAGGCACGAGTCTTTCTCAGCTTCTTTGTCTCTTTTATAAGATCCTTAAGTGCCTTTCCATGACTGCCAACAGCATCCAGGATCAACTTTTGGTTCTCTGGGATTTTCTTCTGGTTCTCCAGAAGCTCCTTCAGAGTGTCCTCCACTGACTGTGGGGCCTGTGGCTGAGGAGGTGCAGATTGGGCTGCCACCGATGTAGAAAGTACAGACAGCTTAGAAGTAGTTACCTGCATCCAGTTGTTGATACTGGCAAGTGTTTGGCTCAACCGGCGGGCAGTCAATGGATATGCAGTAGATGTGGGAACGGATGGGGATGTAGAAGTGGAGGGTCCTGAAGCAATGTCTAGGGTGACTGAGGTAGGCTGAGTAGGAGCCACTGCTTCCACTGGATCTTCAGATTGTCCAGTAGAAACAGTGGATTTGTCCTTGTAGTTCTTTCTCTTAGGGTTGTCATCACCCTGTGTGCTATACCAGGAAAATGGAGATTTTGGATTTACCATCACCTCAAACTTCCTCCCCTCTACCCCTTGATCCTAGAAATGCATAGTCAAGAAATTTGGGAAGGGGTAGGATCTATCACCTTCATTCACCACCCGTGTAATTACCCTAGACATCACATTCCCGACGTTGATCGGGAACCCTGTCATGATCGAGGCCACTAATACAGCTCGGTTGAGAGGATGGGAGTTTTCGTGAGTGGTTGGGTCCAGTCTGCTACACACAAACGTCTCCCACCCTTTTGCTTCAAAGTTTAGGGTTCTCCGTAGAATTTTCACTCCCGCTTGCAACCAATCTGGGGTGGTACCCGGGATTGCCGAATGCTTTGCTAGCCACGGACGGGCATCCTCCCCCAAATTTAAATTCTCCAAGTGCAGTGTCTCATCTTCCTCATCGAAGTCAAGGTATCCATTGATTGGTTTTCCATCAAATGTCACTGTCAGTTTCGGCACCTTAGTCACTTTAAAGTCATTTTTTACATAAGCAACATTGGTGTAGAACTCCTTGACTAGGTGCTCATTGGACTCCACCACTTGGAAATTGAAATAGTCACAGCCTTTTCTTTCTTTGAGTTGTTTCAGCACATTGGGGTTGTGAGGCAGAAGATCCCTTGTGATGAACTTTCGCTCTGGTATCAATTTCCTTTCGGGCCACCATTCCCAGAATTTGTGAAAGGCTGGTTCACTCACAAACCTATCCTTCCATGCTTCTGGTTTTCTTGTTATTTCTACTCCCCCTACTTGGGGTTCACCCCTTTCTTCTTCTTCTTCGGAGTGCTCACCCGATAATGAAGTTGTGTGTGAGGTAGAGTATTCATTGGCACTTCCTACAGCTGAGCCCTCAGATGACTCAGAAGATCTATGTGCTCATGCTTGGGCAGGAGGGGAGCCTGTAGGTGAATCCCTTAATCTCAACCTCTCGGGAAAATCTAGGACATACTCCGGCACGGACCCTGAATCAGATGCCTCCCCAGAGGGTGCACACTCACTTCCCGAATGGAAAGCAGCTCTATCCAAAGCTTTAATTGTCTTTCTTGTCTCTTTGATACTTTTCTGGACTTGAAGAGTCAATTTGATCATCCCCTTTCCTCTACCCCAGGAGGACTCCCCTTTTCCGGGTTGTTTTCTACCACCGCCTATTGATTGAACCGTTGTCTTCAAGTGGAATTTAGTGTAAGTTTGTTAGTATCATAACAGTAGATGAACTAGTGAAGAATAAGTTTGCATGTAATTGAAAAGGGACTTGCAGAATATGCAGACTGCGGACCGCACAAAATGAAGTGTGGCCGCAAAGAAGGTACCGTGGACCGCACAAAATGCACCGCGGTCCACACTGAGGTGGGGTTCAGACTACCCATTCTCTGAAGAAGTTCATCGCAGACCGCACAAAATGCATCGCGGTTCGCACTGAGGTGGGGTTTAGACTACCCACTTTGTGAAGAAGACCACCGTAGATCGCACAAAATGGTGTTGCGTTCGCGGTCCTTAACTGAGGCCCCACTGAGTTTCTAGCACCGCGGTCTGCACAAAATTCCATCGCGGACCGCACAGAGTCCCAACCTAGGGTTTCAAATATTTCGGCCTAATTCTAGCCTACATCACATGTTATTGATACCCTAGGTATTTAATCAGTATTTTAATTCATTATGCCTAATTTAAGCATTGTTAAACAAAACATACACATGATTAAGGGAATAGGGAAGAAAAAAAGGAAAAAGAAGAATAAAAACAACTAATTAACAAGAAAATAACAAAATTAAACAAGTAAGAAAACAAAATTAAACTTACTAGATGTAGGATGTAGTGTAGATGAATGAGATGAAGGAGTTGAAGCGAAGAAGGGTGATGAACAGTGTATTTTTTTACTATTGAGAGAGCAAAAGGTGTAAAATGAGGGCCTCAGGCCTTATTTATAGAAAAAGGCTTGGGACCCACTTCATCTACCCCACCGCGGACCGCACAAAATGACCGCGGTCTGCGGTACTCAGATTTACTTGGTACTGGGCAGATGTCCACTTCGGACCGCATAAAATGTAATGCGTCCGCAGTGGTCCATCGCAGACCGCACAAAATCACATTGCGGTCGCGGTGGCAAACTTCAGAGAGCTCATTTTTTCAACTTAGTCCTGCACTGGATCAAAACAATCTTACAACATCCCGTATCCAGTTAGTCCAAAAACAAATCCTATACTACAAAGAAAATCAAAGAAAAACACATGGTTGCCTCCCAAGAAGCGCCTGATTTAACGTCGCGGCACGACGCAAGTTACCCTCAATTCACTTTAGATGGAGCAGTGCCACCACGTGGTTGTCATCAATTTTGCCCAAGTAGTGCTTGAACCTGTGCCCATTAACTCTGAAAATCTCCCCACTTTTGTTCTTTAAAGCAAGTGCACCAAACCGAATCACAAACACCACTTCAAAAGCTCCACTCCATTTCGACTTAAGCTTTCCCGGAAATAGACGTAAACGAGATTTGAACAAGAGAACCAGATCACCCACTTTGAACTCCTTGCCACGAGCATATTTATCATGAAGGTACTTCATTTTGTCCTTGTACAAGGACGAACTAGAGTAGGCAGGGAATCTGAATTCATAAAGTTCATTAAGGTGCTCCACACGAAGATTGGCTGCCACATCCCATTCAAGATTCAGCTTCCTCAAAGCCCACATGGCCTTGTGCTCTAAGTCAACAGGTAGATGGCAAGCTTTTCCAAACACCAACTGGTACGCAGACATACCAATCAAGGCTTTGTAAGCAGTCCTATAAGCCCAAAGAGCGTCATCCAACTTCTTTGACCAATCGGTCCTATTTGCATTGATCGTCTTTGACAATATATTCTTGATTTCTCTGTTTGAGACTTCAACTTGGACACTCGCTTGAGGATGATAAGGAGTGGAAACTTTGTGATTTACACCACACTTTGCAAGCAAAGTGTCAAAAGCTCTATTACAAAAATGCGACCCCCCATCACTGATGATTTCACGAGGAGTGCCAAACCTTGTAAAAATGCTCTTTTTGAGAAATGCAACAACACTCCGAGCCTCATTGTTAGGTAGAGCCATAGCTTCAACCCATTTTGAGACATAGTCAACCGCTACGAGAATGTATGTGTTCCCACAAGAGCTAACAAAGGGGTCCATAAAATCGATGCCCCATACATCAAAAATATCCACTTCGAGAATGGTATTGAGAGGCATCTCATCTTTCTTCGAAATTCCCCATGCTCTCTGACATTCATCACATCTCTTGACTAAGTCACTATCATCCTTGTTTAAGGTGGGCCAAAAGAAACCACAACTTAAGACTTTTGAAGCAGTCCTTTCCCCACCATGATGGCCACCATAAGGTGAGGAGTGGAATGACTCAAGAATTGACACTTGCTCTTCTTCGGGCACACACCGCCGGATGCCCCCGTCATTGCATATCTTGAATAAGTACGGTTCATCCCAATAATAATCTATGATATCCCGTCTAAGATTCTTCCTTTGGTTAGAAGAGAGCTCAATCGTGACAACACCGGTGACAATGTAGTTGGCGATGTCCGCGAACCATGGAATTTCTTGCATAGTAACAGAGAGAGGTTGTTCATTCGGGAAACTATAATCAATCTCAAGCCCATAACTAGGTCGCCCTTGCTCCTCCAGACGGGAAAGATCGGACCCCGTGGAGCGTTCTGAGGGAGATACCTTCAGTCCACGTCAGAGCTTCGAGGTATACAATGTCGTTTGTGGATCCCGAGGCTTCTTTCCTTTACCGCTTCATTGTCTTTCCCCTTATTATCGAGACAATGTTGTATTTTCCTTCCAGACTTGTATTTAGTGTTCTAGTAGCTAGTCCGTGAGATTGTGACACCCCGATTTTGGGAAGTTTACGTTATTTTATGATTGTTATGTTCCTCCTTTCCGCATTCAAGTTTTATTATCGATGTTGGAAAGATTATTGTTGGGAAAGGTATGTTATTGATGTACGGTGAAACGGTTTCCCTCTGTTATCCCAGTATATGATTGAAATGGTTAAAGTTGAAAGGTTAGCGTTTTATTTCTTATTAAAAGGTTTTAAATTACTATTGCAAGATATACGTTGGCTGGCCTAGCGGGTTCAACGTTAGGCGCAGTCACGGCCTAAAGGGTGGGAATTTGGGTCGTGACATAAAGGTTCCTTCATCTCAAAATTAGGGATTCATAACCCCACTTTCAAAACCATTTTTTCGTTTTTACTATCATTCTACGATTCTTTCTATGATTCAACGATTTTTCTGAAGTTTTCTTCTCATTTTGACTGATTATGCTGAAAACCCTAGGTTTTCCTAAATTCTGAGTCTATATTTGACTAATATGTTCGTTTAAATGCATGAACTCTTATTTCTCATAAATGTTTAAGTTTCCTGTGATTTTACCCTATTTTTGCTCATTAGGGTCTCTGATTATGTTCTCTTTTGCTTATATCACGTTCTTCCCGTTTAATCCCTTTAGTGTTACTGCTTTGTTTGTAAACCTGTATGATTTTGCTACTATAGACACTAGGGTTTACGACTCTTTAACTCTCCATGTTCATTTAAATGTGTGCTAAACCTCGAATCCCTTATTCTATGTGATTCTTTGCCTTGCTATGATGTTGCTTGCCTATTATTTGCCTAATTGATTTTTTTCCTGTTCGAATCCTTGACTCTCTGCAACTTTACTTTGTTAGGGTTCCTGATTTATTATTTCCACCCCTGATTCATTGAGATTTGAAGAACCTTATTCTTACTGACTTCCGATTTTTAACTTATTTTCTTACTTGTTACATGATTAATATTTCCTTAATTGATATCTTTTGAACCTAGTCCTAATTGCTTACTTGTATCGGGTTAAAACTGTTTCCTTGTGTGTTGTATGCATAAAAACTTTCCTTAATTGTTATTTTGCCAACTAGTCGTTTAAGTTTAACCCTTTCAATTAAGGGGATACCTAATTATCTGCTATACTTACACTGTCTGAATATTCCCTCAAGTTATATATTGTCTTTTTCCTTATTTTGTTACCCACCGTTTGAATAATTCCCTTAATTAGGGGAATACTTGTATTAATTGGGTACTGATTGATACTCAGTCCCACAATCTCTGGTTAATTCTGATTCCTACCTTATTGGCCACAGTTTTCAAAACTATATATACACAGTCTTCTTGTTTTTCAAAAAAGACAGACACGAACTAATATGTGCAACTCTCTCTCTCTCACAACTAAACTTGCTCTCTCTATTCTCTCTTCTGTGCTACTTGTTATTTCTCTAAGTTAGTCGGCTACAAGCTAAGGCTACCTACTGTACATCTCCTATTTTCTGCTTTGTGTTACTGCTTTCTGCACCCTACTGGTATGTTCTAATTTAGATTTCAGTCTTCAAACCAATATATTTCTATTATTGTTGCAATTCATTGTGTTTCCAATCTGCTTGTATCTATTATTCTGTTGTTCAACATGTAACTGGGATCTTGGATTTTATCTGGTATGTCAAGTTCTGCCTTATTTATTAGCATGACTTTGTGTGTCCTAACCTGCCTTCATGCGAACCTTTCTGCTATGTTTGGTACAGTAGTTTGGGTAGACTCTATTGTCTTGAACTGTTTGGTCTTGTTATGTTAGTATAATTCTATGCTTTAATGTGTCCCCAACTCCCTGAATCCCCTGAACTTTTGGTTGGGTGCTGCCTATTACATGTTTGTCATCATGTAGTCTATGTGTGCCCGATCCCTAATACCCCTATGTGAAAGTTTGGGTGATTAACCTGCCTTGGTTCTTTTGTTCCATGTGTGATGCTGAACATGTTTTTGGTTCTGAGTTTGGTCTGTATCTTGTTGATTGCCCTGCTCTTCTCAAATATGTTTTATTAAGACAACTCTCTCCCCATTTTATAAAACTATTTCAATTGAGTCTCTCTTTTCAAAACTGTTTTCTTAATTAAACTCTCCCAAAACTATGTTGAGCACTCTCACCTTACTCTTAGACCACTAGGTTCTGCCCCTTTTGTGTGAGCATTGCTTTGGGACCCTTGAGCTACATCTGAACTTTGATACATAAGAGATGGCCTTTCCACACTGCACTTACTGTATCTTGGCTATGAAATCTGGCTATGAGCACTGCCCGGGAGCCCTTAAGGTCCTTAGGGAACTCTGACACACCCGGATTATGATAAAGGTTGTGAAACAATACATGGCACGGAGGACCTGGAGACTTGGGCCAATTATAAATGCTCCCTATAGTTAACTTCTTCTTTTCTTACTTTTAGTTATTGTAATTCATATTCAGAGGCCTAAAATAATTATTTGTAAAGACAACTATGGGGTTGGATAGTTAAATGGGTGGGTGATATGCATGTTGTAGTATAATTAAGGGTAGAGATCATGTCTCTAGGTTTACTTTTCTCTATGCGCAATAGAAACCATGTTTAGTTACAACATGCCAAGCATGCCATGCATATCATGTTACTTAGTATTTATGGGTATTGTATTCAGCATCTCATTATGCTTAGAAATTCAGTCTATAGGGTAAATAACAACAACAAAATGGCTATTATGATATTCTGCTCATGTCTACATGTTCTGAGATATCATTTAGAAATCCTTAGAATAAATAATGTTAACAAAATTGCAATCATGTCTCATCATGCCTACGCACTTAGAGATCCTGTTTCTAGGTAAATAACATTAAAAACTATCACCTGTGTTATTCCTGAAACTGTGCATAATGCTATGATTCTATGTACATTTAGAGATCCTGTCTTAGCGACTGCATAAGCATCATTCTGTGTTAGACAACATGTTATAGGGTGACACTCATCTAACCACACTTAGTCTAAATACAAAACAGTCTTCCTGTTCTAACAAACTGGTAACTTAGTCTCTGAGTATCTGCAACACCTAGAATTGCATGCTATTAAGTATAACAACTTGGAGTTATCAATAAAGCTGGACAACTGCTGCATATTATTCTACATGCCTAGGAAAACCTTAGGTAATCAGCCATAAAAATAAAACCAGAACTGTCTCTGTGATTATGTTTAACTGTCAGCATGTTAAAATCAATAGGCAAGCCTGATTAGGACTTCCACTCTGAGTTATGTAATCTGACTCTACTATTATCCCTTAGACATTATGCTTAGGATCAGAATCTGAATTTAAGACCTTAATTATGTATGAGACATGTTGTTTATGTGCAATATGTGTGGAGGTATACTTGAGCCTTTATCTGGTTTCCATGTTTTTCCCCTTAATTAAAGTCCTATTTGTTTTCATTATGTGTTGCCTTAGTAATTTTCACCTTTTAAACCCTAAGGTTCTGCCTAGCACCTCCCTTATAGGATAGGAGTCCTAATTTCCTCCGAGACTGATAGGAAAGGGACGGGTAACAACATGCAATAGAGGTCGTGACCAACACGCGCTTTAGTTACCTTCACGGGGTGGGAGAGGGTAGATATGGACATGCTGACCGGTGCGCTAATACCACGTGTAGCCCCTCTTTGAGGAGTGTCATACCGGGTATTGCATTGATGTGATCCATATTATAAACAAACCGAGGACATTTCTTTACTTTTCATAAATATACTTAGATTGTAATTCTTTTCAAAAGCTAGTTCTTCATTAACTATTTTTTTCAAACATCTGTACTAAGACTTAAATACCCTATTATTTGAGCCTTACTTGTTTATTTTCTAAATTGTACAAATTCACAAAAAAGCTATTTGGCCGGGAACCACACTTGTGGATCCTGAGGGGTGCCTAACACCTTCCCCTTAGGATAATTTCAAGCCCTTACCCTGTCTCTTGTTATCAACGTAGTTATAAATGAACCCCCCTAGGTGCCCTAACGCACCTTTAAAATCGTTAGGTGGCGACTCTTAAAAAACGCAAGACCCCTTTTCCAAAAGGAATGAGTTGTCTCAACCAATGTCATAAACCCGATTTCGCGAGAAAAAGGGGGCGCGACAGCATGGCGACTCTGCTAGGGATATTAGGCTTTTACCATTTGAAACTGCCTTGTGAATTTGTACCTTTACTTTGTTTGATACTTTCACCATTTCTTTTCCCCTTTATGTGCAATTAATCGTTTATCTCTTTCAAGTACTTACTTTTTTCCAAAAACAAAACTGACATGTTTCTTTGTTTCCCTTTGTAACCGCTTTAAATCATAATTGTTGTATTTACCGCTTTCTTAACGTGCAAATACATGACAACATGGTTTTAATGCTTATTTATTATTGCATAATCATGCTCAACATCATATTCCACTCGTGCCAAACAAATACTATAGCAACGCTTGATGAGTGGTGCGCCCTTCCTATATTATTACCCCCTAAATTCTGAAAGGCTTATTTGCGGTAAAACTAGTCGATCAGTGGTGCAATCGACAGTTCCGTGCCTTCCCCCTTGAGTTGTCCGCTCAAGGGTACCAGTATAAAACCCCATAGAAACCTTACTCTGTTATATTGCTGCATGCATCATGGTCAAACCTAGCCAGGCTAAAGTATTGTCCGCACAATAGCTTTTAAGATAGCCATGTCCAAAAGTCCACTGGGATTCCCTAAAACCAAACAGACATCATCACGTTCTGTGCATTTATTCGGGAGAACTAAATGCTTCATGCTAATTGTTGATGTTAAAATAGTCGAGTCTGGTGGGGGTAAGGGTCTAACCTTGTTTGCCTTGCAGAAATATGAGGCACGAAGTCCCCAGATTTGGCATGGTCGCCAACATCCACCCAAGATTACTAAACTGGTGGGAAGACTTATATTCTAGTGACAAAACCCTCGTCAGAAAATATCTGGGTAATCTTCCATCTCTCCTGGAGGTCCTTCCTAACAACATGATAATAGAGGTTGTTTCCTTGTTTTGGGATTGTGAAAGGGCCGTGTTCCACTTCGGGGACATTGAAATGACACCTTTGCTAGAAATAGGAGGACTGGCCGATCTAGTTTGGGAAACCCCGGGTTTTCTAATGCTTGAGAATCGCACAGGCAATGGTTTCCTAAAAATTATGGGTTTGAAGAAGAATGCAGAACTGGTATGCTTGAAATAATAGTACATCCATTTTGACTATTTGTACGAAAGGTACGGTCACAGCAAATCATACCGTACCTGTCATGATGAGTTCGCCATCACATCCTTGGGAGAAATCCATCGTAGGGTATTCGTCTTCATGTTTTGCTTCTTGGGTCTGATCGTGTTTCCAATGAAGAAAGAGAGAATCCATACTAGGCTGGCTATGGTAACCAAGACCCTAATGGAGGGGATTGGTGGACAGACATTCAACATTTTACCCATGATCATTGCAGACATATACCGAGCCCTAGAGAAGTGTCAACGAGGAGCAAGACACTTTGAAGGCTGCAATCTACTACTTCAGCTTTGGCTCATGGAACATCTCCAAACGGGCGAATACCGACAAGAAATTCATCAAAGGGTCTGGGATGACCACATCTCTTTCCACCATCCAAAGCGAATGAATTAAATCCCCGACATGTTCGCTCAGCCTGAGAATTCCAAAGGATGGGTCGAGCTCTTTGATAAACTGACTGAAGAACAGGTTCAATGGATGTTTGAGTGGTTTTCGAAAGAGGAGTTCATTGCCCGGTCCAGAGATGCACCGTTCCTGATACTGATTGGTCTAAGAGGAACATACCCTTACGCCCCTCTTCGAGTTGTGAGGCGAGCAAGTAGGAAGAAAGTCATATCCAGGATCGACAAGATGAGCCATCTTCGAGCTGACTTCCAAAATGATGATAGCCCTCATAAGTGTCAAGCTCAGCATATGTGGCACTGTAAGATTGTGATGGAGAAAGACACCATTGAGCCAGACAGATATCACGCTGGTTGCACCTCCTTTTATTCTGGTTAGTTAGAAGACAATTGGGATGGTCTGGGCAAGACAGGGTTCGTTCAAGGCCACAGGATTATAGATTAAAAGGCCGAGGCGTAAGTCAAATCCAACCAGTTGCGCAAAAGGATCCGGGAATGCGAGAGCGAACACAGAGAAATACATGAGTCCAACAAGAAGCTGATTGAGGAATGGAAAGACATGGCTATCAGTACCAACAAAAGACTAGGATACTTAGAGCGAGGCATAGTAGAACTGGAGGGAAAATTTCTCAAAAGGGTTGAAGACTGTCAAAAGGCTGAAGAGACCGAAGGTGGACACCTAACCAGAGCATAATTGTTTCTAGGACTTCGTGAATTGGGGAAGTTGTTCGAGGGAAGCAAGAATTCCGAGTCTGGGGAAGGTCCTTCTGGGACCAAGTAGATAGGAATGTCTTTCTTTTACTTTATCAATGTAATGTGGCCAATGGCCATTAGTGACCTTTCCTTCCTGTTTATTTAGTGTCATTTTGGATTCGTCTATTTTCTTATCGATTAAATGAGTCATTTAGAATTTTAAGTTCTCCAAATCAATTTTTCGCTAGGCCTACCTCAGGCACAATGAGGTTCGCAACTAGGACGCTTTCACATTCCCGCACTATGTGTTTAAATATTGCAATACTTTTTATAATCCTCACTGACTTGGCTACCTTTTGTTTTTGTTTTTGTTTTCTTTCTTTTACTATTATTCCCCTCCCTAAAGGTTAGTTCATGCACTCTTGCATCATCATCCTATCTCACAAGATCCAGGGGCCTCCACCCACTCCTCCTCATGTCCTCCTAAAGGAAAGAACAAAGGCAAGAATAAAATGGAAGATTCAAGCAACATCAGGAAGGAGAACACGGTTGAACGGGTAGAGGCCACTGATGGCCAGGGTATTCAGGTTCCTAATGAGAATATGTCACAACTTGAGCAAAAGTTGTTTAAATTCCAAGAAGAGCTTGATCAGGTTCGAAATCTGGCAAACCTGTCATTTTCCCTCAACATCCTAGACATCACCCTCCCCAACATTCAAAATCCTACACCTCCACAAAATATCCCAAGACAGCAGACTCATCCGGTACCTCACCATCACGCCACTCCACCAAAGAACCAATGTAACTGTCATGCCCCAAAACTAAGGGACACGACCGGCACTCGACCGGTTAGCCCCAATCAAGCGGACCTGGATTTCTTTTTCCTTCCCATGTATTACCCCAAAATTTATGATGTACATTATTCAGTTACAATTAAGACACATTCTTACAATCTGAAATTAAACCATAGAATTCTGTCATTACCAACATGTAGCACAATACTTACAAAATATACGTAACACACAGTTTTACTTTACGTGGTCTATAAGTCATACTTCCCAAAATACATAAGTACATAACCCACACTTCCTATCTACGCAGCCTCTAAGAGTACGAAGGAGTTATATATAATACTTGCCGGTAACAAGGCTCCAGCTATACCTTACACAAGTACCTAAATGAAAATCTGGAAGAAAAGGTGGCATGAACCACACTGGGCCCCGAGAGGAGAGGGGCTCACCAAATCAGCTGATAGGACGTAGAGGAGGCACTACTGTTGGTGGGATGGAGTACCTGCTATAGAACCACCTACAATCATAACAATAATGTAGCGCCCCCGGCAAAGGGACGTCAACACATTTGAATTGTACTGGTATGTATGAACAAACTTTACTCTAAGTAAACTCAATAATGCACAAGCAAGAGACAGACAGAGAGTCACACAATCACCGCACAAGACATAGAAGGATACACAATGGAAGTTCCACAATTTTCACTTCATCATAATCAAAGTCTCAATTCCACCCTTGTCCCTTCTCACATTTCACCCTTATTTCTTCTGCTCCGGCGCGCAACCCGATCCCACCTGAAAATCACAATCATTTGTTGTGTTTCTGTTGCAGCGTGCAACCGGATCCTACATGACAACTGTTGCGGCGTGCAACCCGATCCCACCTGACAACTGTTGCGGCGTGCAACCCGATCCCACCTGACAACTGTTGCGGCGTGCAACCCGATCCCACCTAGCAATCACATCTCATATCAATGATGACAAATCACAGTTCAATCACAGAAAACTTTAGCAATAAGAATACAGTTTCTTTACATAGCCTTTAGCATATACATTCATACTCTTGGATTCATTATCCTCCTAGCACCGTTTTACAAAGCATGGTAGTGTGGTGATCAACTAAAGACAGACAAGTAATACACTTCACGCCTCAACATAATTCGGACAACCAGTTGCACATATTCATAACAATACACGTACCGTATGCTCGAACACCACAAGTGATTTTACAAAGATTAAAGTTAGCCATACATACCTGGAGTCGAGTTTTCCTTTTTAATTCCTATTGCAATTCACCGAACTTCCTAGCACCGTCAATCTAGTTCACAATGCAACATATTTACCTTAGAATTAGGAGTCTCGAGTTCATTTGAGCATTTTATCAAACACTATGTGATCCCTTAGATTGACTAAACCCTTTTTAGTGAAAGATTACTCTACTTGCTTCCCTTTGCTAGGTTATGGAAGATTATTCACATGCATGCAAGGTCCCAACTTTTCATCCCCAAGAACCAACCTATGTGTGTTTTATTCTTAGTTAAATCCCTGGAATTTGAGAAAATAGGGTGAAGGATTACCTCTTATGATAAAGAATATGACTACTACTTGATAAACTTCCGAGCCTGGGTAGAGATGGAGGACCAATTTGGGGAAGATGAGGACTTCTCTCTCTAGAACCCACTCTCACTTCTCTCTATTTTGTTCAGAAACAAGTAAAAATGAAAGGGGGCAGGGGTTAAGTGAAACTGGGGTCGGGTATAAAGATTTAGAAAATTAACAGACCGTGTCGAATATGCGGTCAGGAATGCGATCGCATTCCTGACATGCGGTCCGCATATTGGATCGCAGAATGGCCCCCAGGTGGGCCAAATTTTGAAAACATTCTGCCCGAGTATGCGACCACTATGCGGTCTGCATACACATTATGCGATCGCATTGTGCGTCGCATAACACCCCCTTCAGTTGGGCAGTGATCTGCCCCTGTATGCGACCACTATGCGGTCCGCATACACGTTATGCGATCGCATTGTGCGTCGCATAACACCCCTTCAGTTGGGGAGTGATTTTCCCGTGTATGCGACCACTATGCGGTCCGCATACACGTTATGCGATCGCATAATGCGTCACATAACACCCAAATTTCTGGAAAAATTAAGTTCTTTCAAATCCCGGGGTACTTTTACAAAAATCAAGGTCCGTTTTAAGAATTTCCACAGAGATAACAACTCGGGGACTTATTCGGGCATTATTTTAAGCAAGAAATTTTACGGGTCTTTACATTCTCCCCCCCTTAAAAATCATTCGTTCTCGAATGAGGATTTTGGAAATCATTTGGTTTTTGGAAAACATGATATGCAATCTTCCCAATTTACACTAACTCCAGTATTTTCAGAAAATTTTGCCAAAGTCTCCTTTGTATTTAGACCCATCCACTTGACAGAGAGCCCCCAAAACACATTTCCAAGCATCATTACACAATATTTGTTATCCCTACAACTGGTATACCATTCATTACCTCAACACTTGCACATATCCGATTACCATGACAACTACATATAGCTCATCCTCTTCTCATCACAAATTGGCATAAGATTCAATTAGTAGCACATAATTTGCACATAACTTTGGGCCATTTCAGTGCGCCCCCTACAGTTCAATCACCTTAGTAGATCATAGACAATTCTTTTAACCATTACCAATCTACACTACCATTAATCACTTACTTAGCACATTTGTTTCACGAAGCTTTTATTTGCTTTAAAGGTGGCACACCACCTATTTAACAACTTTGTATACAGTTTTAGCACGCATTGGAAAGTTACAACAATAAGGCAATTAGGAGAGGAAAAAAAAAAAATGGGGTGCCTTTGCACGAATCTGAGTACAACATCAAATTGCCTTGGAACCATAATTCGCACGATCACTACTACACTTGCTCAAACAGATGGGGGTATTTTTCTTTCATTTCTTTCTCTGTTTCCCACGTGGCTTCCTCGACTCGTTGACTCCGCCACAACACTTTAACAGAAGCAATCTCTTTGTTTCTCAATCTACGGACTTGCCTATCAAGAATAGCAACCGGAGCCTCTTCGTATGATAGCTCTTCATTAACCTCAATAGTCCCAACTGGCACGATGGCGGATGGATCTCCAACCACTTTCTTCAACATAGACACATGGAACACTAGGTGCACTAATGACATTTCATGGGGCAATTCTAACCTATAAGCCACCCGTCCTATCCTTTGAGCAATTTGATATGGCCTGACGTACCTAGGGCTCAGCTTCCCTTTCTTTCCAAACCGCATCACTCCCTTCATGGGGGACACCTTTAAGAACACCCAATC
>MDKH01023083.1:0-11570 GCA_005239495.1 Nicotiana undulata
CATGTTATATATTCGAGTGGTGGAATTGGGATCAGATATAGTAATTGGTGCACCTTATGGATTTTTGAGACTGGGAGTTTTCATGAACATTGTAATTGTGAACTACGAGGATGTGAGCAAAGCTAGTCAGGTGTTAGTATATGTCATGATTCAGTCGTTATGAACGTTCGGAGAGTTATCTACCTTTTGTGGGTGACCAGAGTGGACATAGAGTTATTGGTAGGCCAGTATGAGTATTGCAGGATTGAGACGTATTGGTTATGTTCTTTCTGGTTCGGGTGGCATGGTATCGTCCGATTTCCCCGTGGTTATGGCAATGCACTTTGAGTAATTGATGTCGAATTTTGCATGGTTATGGATTTTGGGCAAGGTGGCTTGGAGTATTTCATGTGGTCCAGCGGTTGGATGGGATCACACTTTGTAGCAGAGTTAAGTAGAGGGATGATCTTTGGTGTCGAATTTGTGTGATATGGTTTCACGATGTGTATCAGGCTTTTAGCATGATGAGGTAATGGCAAGAGTAATGACAGGATAGTCCTCTCGTGTGAGTCTTCTCTATTTTATTAATTGAGCTCTTAGGATGTTGTTATTGAGTGCACGAGTTGCACAAGTTATGGCTCTGGATGGTATTGATGCTTATCGGGCGAATGGTTGATGGTTTCTACGTGTTTCTTTCATCATAGGCACCATATGAAGGTGTTAAAGCAAGGCTTTTTTTGATAAGAGGTTATTTACCAGTGTTGGGTTGTTATGAGCAGCGGTTGGGATTATGAGTCATCGCTATGAGTGTTGAGTCATGCGGTATATTATGTGATTTCATCTTGTGTTGCGGATATTGCTTGATACAACGTGTTCAGACTATTTCAGCTTATAGTTGTGGGGTTAGAACTTGTAAATCATTTCAGAAGTGGAAATTTAGTTCTAAGGTTTATGGGTCAGGATCGGACTTTAAAATTTCAATTTTGTTGTGCTATAAGACCTATATAGGGTAAGGTGACATGGAATCACCTCTGAATATGTGCATGGTAGGTTACACAGCAATTTTGGTGGTGTTTGGAACAACTCTAGGAACGTTCGAGGACGAACGTGTGTTTGAGTGGGGGAGAATGTAACGAACCGGCCGGTCGTTCCGTAGAATTTGTATTATAATTACTGTTATTGACTTGTCATAGGTTGGTTATACTGTTATTGATGTGTTAGAGTTGGTAGGCTTGAAATCGGAATGGTTATAATGAGAATTTAGTCACTTAGTCTTTATAAAATAGCCTTAAAATGGGAAAAGTCAACTAAGAGTTGACATATTGGTAAACAACCTCGGAATGCAGATTTTATGGTTCGAATAGCTCCGTTAGGTGATTTGGGACTTAGGAGTATGTTTAGAATAATTTTGTGATGTCCGGTGTAGAATTAGGCTTGAATTGGCGAAAGTTAGTTTTTGGCGATTCCGGTCGGCAGTGAAAAATAGGCTATCGGGGTCGGAATGGAATTACGAAAGTTGGAACAGGTTCGTAATGTCATTTTTGATGTGTCTGCAAATTTTAGGTCAATTGGAGTTGTTTTGGATAGTTTCGGCATCATTGGTGGATATTAGAAATATCAAAGTTTTTAGGCTTGAATCCGATGTAAATTTAGTGTTTTGATGTTAGTTTTGGTGTTTTGAGAGTGCAACTAAGTTTGAATGATGTATGGGACATGTTGGTAAGTTTGGTTGGGGTCCCGAGGGGCTCGAGATTGATTTCGGGCAATTAACGGACTCAATTAGACTTAAGGAAAATGCTATTTTTGTTGGTGTTTTTGCACAGGGATTTTACCCTATGGTGTTTTTGCACGGACTCAATTGAAATGAAAAGGTTGGAACTTTGGAAATATCTTCCGTGTTTAGGCAACTATTGAGTTGCTGAACCGACTTTTAAGTCTATGCTTAATTAGTATTATTTTATTTTGATATGATTTGGGCTGTAAGCCGTGTTTGGGGCCTAGTGCCGATCTATTTTCCCCTTGGGGATTGTGTTTACTATATTTTCCTCACTGATATGCTATGGTTTTACACTCAGTCTTTTCCTGATAAATTATTTTGACACTCAGAGTATTTTCATACTGTTTATTGAAAAATGAAACACTGTTTTGGGTCGAGAACCCGGTATGTTATGACCTAAGGGCAAATTGAGAGTGTCTGACTGAGTGAGGCTTTCAGGCCTATATTTGTGAGGATGCTTTCAGGCCTTATGAGAGAGGTGAGGAGGCTTTCAGGCCTTATGTTGTTATAGCGTTTGGGCTGTAGGAACCCCTCTGGAGTCTGTACACACCCTCAGTGAGCGTAAATACCTATTGAGTGATGATTATTGCCCGTGAGGCTGTTACTGAGTGATTGAGAGAATGCCTGAGGGAAAACTGTTACGAGAAATGATGTTGGCCCGAGGGGCAGATTATGATGATTTTTCTGAGTTTTCAAACTATGATTTACTTCGTTTTCAAACTGGTTTTTACTGAGAATTTACTGAGATATACTGATATTACACTGGTTTTCAAACGATTTCTGGAAACTGATTTTTGAACTCATGTATTTGATGAATACTACCTGGTGACTTGGTGTTTTACTGGCTTTTGTGAAATTGTGTATCTGTACTGTGTGTTTTATAATTCTCAGACTGTGATTTATTTTCATTACTACTGAGTTGGCTTACTTATAAAGACTCCCTGTGCCTCTATGCACAGATTCAGGTACTGATTTGAAGCAGTAGCTGCCTTGTTCGTTAGCAGCAGTTCACGGGATTTTTGGTAGCTGTCCAGCGTCCACAACTTCTCCATTTCCTTCCTTATTTAGTTTTATCAATTGATTTAGAGAAATATATTATAGTTTTAGTAGAGTTAGATTTATCTATTCTTAGATGCTCATGACTATTTACTCCAGTCTTGGGAGGTTTTGTTTAGACTATTATTGGGACGCTAAAACTAAATTATACTATTCTATGCTTGGTTGCATGCTTATTATTAAATTGTGAACTCTTATAATTGAACAAATGCATAGTAAAGTGATGGTTGGCTAGCCTAGTTCCACGATAGGCGCCATCACGGCCTGTTAGGATTTGTGGTCGTGACATGTATACCCTTAATTAGAAAGAAATCATCAATCAGGGAATGTATATCCTTAATTGGCATCGACTAGGGAGCGTGTACCCCAATGTCGGGAAAAAAATCAATCAGGGAATGTATACCCTTAATTGGAAAGAAATCATCAATCAGGGAATGTATACCCTTAATTGGCATCGATTAGGGAGCGTGTACCCCCATGTCGGGAAAAGAAATCAATCAGCCCCATGTCGGGAAAATAAATCAATTAAGGAATGTATACCCTTAATTGGAAAGAAATCATCAATCAGGGAATGTATACCCTTAACTAGCATCGACTAGGGAGCGTATACCGCCATGTCGGGAAAAAAAATCAATAAGGGAATGTATACCCTTAATTGGAAAAGAAATCATCAATCAGGGAATGTATACCCTTAATTGGCGTCGACTAGGGAGCGTATACCCCCATGTCGGGGAAAGAAATCAATCAGGGAATGTATACCCTTAATTGGAAAAGAAATCATCAATCAGGGAATGTATACCCTTAATTGGCATCGACTAGGGAGTGTGTACCCTGCGTCGGGAAACGAAAACATCAGCTAGGGGTTGTATACCTTATGCTAGAAAAGCAATCATCAGTTAGAGGTTGTATATCCTATGCCGGCATCAACTAGGGAGTGTATACCCTAAGTTGGAAAAGGTGTAGCTAGGGTTTGGAGACCCTATACCCCTTCAGGTTTGGGATGATTTCAACCTTATTATTCTTCTTTTCTTTTCATTTTGAGTAAATGTGGGAAAGGATTTTTGGAGAAACTTCCCTTTTGGAGTTATCGCTGCGGAGCTGCTTCTAGCTCTTACGCCTTTTCTTTTGGTTACGCTTACCTTTGCAAGGTTTCTTACTCCTGTTTCCTTCAATCAAAGAACAATTTGTTAGTTTGAAACGGTGGTTGGTTTTGCGGCCTTGATTTTCAACAGTTTGATCTCAGTTCTTGTGACGAAGATCTCAACTATTTGCTTGCTTGCTGGGAATTGGGTTTCATTTCTAACCCCGGGGATCCTGGTTTTCTAGCTTTTACCATGGCTATCGGTCACGTGGTACCCAATATTTGACTTTATTTTTCCTTTGTAGGCTTTTCACTTGCTTTTTCTTTTGGATTTCCGGAGTATCGGCGAATTTTTGGCCCCTCAAATTCTGCTTGAACGGTTAGTCGGGCGGGACTTAACCTTTTCCAACTTTATTTTGCCTCCATCGGCCTTTTATTTCTGATTTTCCTCCAAGTTTAACTTTAAAGCATTTGGAATATTTCGGCTTTTCAAACCTTGCCGAGATGATTAGCCACGTGGGACTCAACCTTTCAGTTCATTCGCCTTTATAGGCACTTCAATTTGTTTTTCTCCTTTCAAGGGTTTTTGAGTTTGAAGCATCGACCGCTATGACCAGTCGAGATCGACTCAATGCCCCTAACGAGGCTAGGTGCCTTTCGCATATTAGCCCGTGTCAAATGAGAGCCCTGTAAATAAGTCTTCCCATCCTTTCTTTGCCTTAGTTTAGGAACAGAGTTAGACCGAAAGGGATTCAAAAGAAAATTAAATGACAGAATGGACAATGAATTTAAACAAGAGGTGTCCCTTTTGGGGAAAGGAAAGAAGGACTTATCTGGAGTGCATGCGGACTTCAATGAACATGACATGCCTTTTGGACTGGATGCCTGATCCGTGTAAACCGTCCGACTCTTAGAAATTCATCACAACTATTACCTCGAGATTGAGAAACCTTGTCCCAGACCGTGTCCATGTCAGTGACCCATTATTCTTTTCGGTCAGTAGTGCGCTTTGCGGGTTTTCACCGACTGACCTCTCTCATTTCTCTTCTCACCATCGCCTTGTAGCGCTTTTTGCGAGTTTTCACTAACAAGACTCACTCATTTTCAATTTCTTTGCTTATCGTCGCCTCACGATGCCCGTGTGGGTTTTCACCGATAAGACTCTCTTATTTTGCTTCTCTCATTTGGCTGCATCGGATCCAAGTAATTGTATTCTCCAATTTTGGACATGTTTGCTGATTGATCGTAAGGACTTGAACAGGATTTGGGGTAAAAGGAATTTGGATTGGATTACAACTTTGGAACCTTTCACGTCAAACCATTGCCGAACTATTATAACATCTTCCCCAGTTTCACTTTTGAGGAAATTTGGATTTTTATTTTGGTGTGACTGAACCCCAGAGAGAGGCTGCCTACATATCCTTTCGGAATCAAGTCAAACGTAGTTCAGGGAACTTTTGACTTTGTTTTTTATTTTTGTCATGTTTTTCCTCTGTTTTGTTTTGTTTTCTCTTTCTTTTGCTTTCCTTGTTCTTTTTTTTTTTAATTTCTTTTTTTTTTCATTTTTCAACTCTTTGTTTTTCAATAACACTTTTGGGTTCCAAAAAGGGTAATCAAAGAAGAGTAACCGGCTCAAAGGTTTGCAAAAGGGTTAATAGTGTTTGAGTAGCGAGAATGAAAGCCTTCGTCATTCCAACCGGAGAACATTTGAAAATATATGGAGGATCAAACATAGTACCTTTTGACTGCACCTGCGTTGACAGTTGTTTCAGGGACATTTTTCTTCGAGCCCCAAGTACAACGCACTCTTTCGGCAGTACTTTGGTTGCAATGCATAGACCTTTCCAATCTAAACCAATTTTCCTTTGGCTGTTCCGATTCATTGTTTTATTTCCTTGACCTAACTTCATTTGCATTCTGATTCTTGATTCATTATTTCGAAGTCTGACAGCGTTTTAGGATCTTTTGACTGCACCTGCGTTGACAGTTGTTTCAGGGACATTTTCTTTGATGTATCCCAAGTACAAGCGCACTCTTTTGGCAGTATTCTTGTAGTAATGACGGACCTTTCCAATATGAACCAATTTTCCTTTGACTGTTCCCATTCATGGTTTTATTTCCTTAACCCAACTTCATTTGCATTCTGATACTTGATTCATTATTTTGAGGTCTGACAGCATTTTAGGATCTGGGCATGAAGTCCGCAAGCATGTCATGTTATTGAAATCTGTATTTAACAGAACTAAAAGTAGAGTAAGAAAAGAGACAAGATTAATAAAAGAGACATTCTTGGAAAATAAAATATTAATTCCATTTGATGATTTTATTTTATTTTGTTTTATTTTGAAGTTCATAGATAGAAGGGTTTACATTGGAAAGTAAGAAAATAAAGTAAATAATCCGGATCACACTCTGAGATAATCCGGATGCAGAAAGGACAGCAAGACTGGCTACCGAGACTCCCATCTGATGGGGGGAACTTTCAGGATTGGCGACCGTTTTTCAACTTTTCTTACTGTCTCGGCAATGGCTGCAATGGTCTTTAGTGCCGGATCAAATTCTTCACCTTCACAAGTCATTCCGACTAGTGGCCCAGTGTGAGCAGGCAGGGGATTGTTCATCATATTAGGGTCTTCTTCATCCTTAAACACTATTGCCTGGACCTCGATGAGATCTTCCACTGCTCTCTTAAGAGTCCAACAATCTTCAGTGTCATGCCCCACTGCTCCTGAGTGGTATTCACATCTAGCATCAGCCCGTTGCGATGGGGACTCGGGGTTCGGCTGATTTGGGGCCACTGGCTGCAACAGACCTATCCTGACCAACTTTTGGAACAAGCTAGAGTATGATTCACAAATAGGGGTGAACTGATTCTTTTTGAAAGGCTCTCTTGGGCGAGGATTGTATTGGGAAACATTTGGTTGGGGATTATATGGAGCTTGGTAAGGATGGACATTTCTGGGAAGTGGAGCTCGGTTTTGGGTATAATGTTGTGGCCGGGGATGCGGCTGAGCGTTCATTACTGCATAGGGGAGGGGTACATAGCATAGGCTGCTTCCTGATGAGGATAATAGTGCTGTGAAGCTCTGGGAAATGGGCCTGGATATTCCCGAGGTCGTCGAGAATTCCTAGGGCCTGAAGCCATCATGACTCCCTTTTCTCTCCCGTTTCAGTTCATCAAACCCTCCTAACCATTCTGAACGGCCTGTGATGTGGCCTTAAAAGCATATTGACTCAAGATTCGGCCTATTTTCAAACCACTTTCGACCATCTCCCCAATTTTGATAGCTTCAGCGAACGGTCTACCCATAGCAGACATCATGTTCTGGAAGTAGTCCGCCTCTTGGGTCTGTAGGAAGGCTGTAACCATTTCTGCTTCGTCCATTGGAGGCTTTACCCGGGCGCCTTGCTCGCGCCATTTGACAGCATATTCGCGGAAGCTTTCCGCAGTTTTCTTTTTCACATTGGACAAAGATTTCCTGCCAGGTGCGATGTCCACATTATACTGGAATTGGCGGACAAAGTCTCGGGCCAAATCGTCCCACATATGCCAATGAGAAATTTCTTGATCCATATACCATTCAGCAGCGATTCCGGTGAGTCCTTCTCCGAAGTAGGCCATTAGCAACTCCTCTTTTCCATTAGCACCCCTCAGCTGGTTACAATATCGTTTCAAGTGAGCTATCGGGTCTCCGTGCCCGTCATATTTTTCAAACGTTGGCGTCTTGAAGCCAACTGGCAGGTGAACAAGTGGAAACATGCATAAATCGGAGTAAGAGAGACTCTTCTGACCACTCAAACCCTATATTTTCTTTAAGCTTTGCTCTAGGCTTCTCATCTTCCGAGCCATTTCTTCTTGTTCGGGGTTTCTCATTATTCTTTGCTGACCCATAAGAGACTCATATTGCGGGTGTTGAAGGTAAGAGTTTGGCTTGGGCACTGTTGGATGTACCGTAGTGTAGATTGGTGGTACATCGAACGTTGCTGGCGGTACCCTTGAAGCCGACGCCTAGGGGTGATCCACAGAAGGCATTCTGGGGCCATTAGGCGGCGTTAGAGGGCGCCCACATAGGAAGAGTGGTCTGAGCACAAGGGTGTTGGCAAGCCCATCTGAACCAGGAATCAGATCAGGAAAACCAGGAATTACACTTGGCGGTTCCCTGCCGTTAGACCAGGCGTCCCACATTTCCAACATGCAGCGACGCAAGATTATATTTTCTTCAACAGTTGCTGATTCCAGCTGCGGAATAGCCGATGCCGGGCTATCCTCAAGACCGATGGTTGGTAGAGTGATTGCGGAGGTCATTCCTCCCTTTGGATTTAGTGAAGGATGGGAGGCTGTACTACCAACAAAACCAACCACCGAAATATGTTCTGTCTTATTTGCACATACAACAACCTGGTTAGTTTGAGACACATAACATATAGGAAATCGCATATTGGGGATGCAATGCACCTAACAGTTAAATATTTCTACCATGTATTTGAACGGTTGCGTGTTTCATCCCGGCCTTTAAATGTCCTTTTCCATTTTTGTCTCTCCCTCTTTTTTTGCGTATTTCAATTTTCTTTTTCTTTCTCTTTTTGTTATTTTCGCTCTTCGTTTTTTTCAGTTATTTTGTCACTTTTTTTTTTCACTTTCTTTTCACTGTTTGTTTTCGCTGTTTTTCGCTCTTTTCTTTATTTTTCACTTAACTTTCTTTCTCTCCTTCCTTTTTTCTTGTTTATTTTTTCACTCAATTTGTCTATGGCTATGATTGAATCCGATGGGGATTGCCTACGTATCACGACGTCGCATGAATCAAATCTTGCGTACTTCGGGAAGATTGAGAATGGAGTAAATAAAGCTAACTCTTTTTTTTTTAATTTCGTTTATTTTATTTTTTTGATTTTTTGAAATAAAGGCTTTAAAAGAAGAACGAAAATATTTTTGGCTTTTTTTTTTAATGTTTTGATTCAAATGTTTGAAAGTAAGACTTCTAAAAGCAAGTTTTTTTTTTTTGGATTTTGATTTGATTTTTTCTTTGAAAATTTTGAAATGAAGACTTCTAAAGAAGAAAGAAAATATTTTGGAATTTGATTTGTTTTTCTTGAAATTCGTTTTTTTGTTTTTGATTTTGAAAGAAAAACTTCAAAAGAAAAAGGAAATATTTTTTAATTTTATTTCTGATTTTTTTTAATAGAATTTTTGGAAGAAACACTTCTATAGAAGAAAGAGAATATCTTTTTTTTTTGAATTTTTGGGGAAAATACTTCAAGATAAAGAAAAAAGTATTTTGGATTTTGATTTTTGATTGGTGATTGTTTTTTAGATAAACTTATGGGCAAAAAACTTCTAAAAATGGTGGAATTTCTTTTGAATGATAGACCTCTAAAAATTCTTTTTTCTTTCTTTTGTTTTGAACTTTGGGAATTTCAAAAGTAAGAAGAAAATATTTTTGATTTTTATATCCCTTTTTTTTTATAAATTATTTTTGACATATGAAAGATTTTGGAAAGAAGGAAAATATTATTTTTTTTGGTTTAAAATCCTTTTCTTTTTTCTTATTTGTTTGGAATTTTCTGAGAAGGGATTTAAAGAAAAATATTTTTTGGATTTTTTGAAAATTGGGGAAAAGGTAGAAAATATTTTTTGATATTTTGATTTGTCTTTTTTTTTTTTTTGAAATTTTTATGGTTCTAAAACTTTTATTTTTTTTTATCTTTTATTTGTTTGGAATTTCCTAAGAAAATACTCCTAAAGAAGAGATTAAGGGAAAATATTTTTTTGAAGTTTGTTTTTTAAAATGGGGTCGAGACCGATGAGGTTTTCCTACGTATCTCACATCCGGTGATAATCAGACCGGCGTAGTTCGGTCTGTTTTGACATAACTAAAGAAAAAATTATTTTGATTTATTTTGAAATTCTTTTCCTCCTCATTTTGACTCATTTTCACTTATTTTGAAAAAAAAATTCTCTTTTTTTTCGGAAAAATTTGGCAGAGTTTCGGGGTATTTTTCAACTATCAGGGTTTTCCAAAACTGGTAAATTTCTATCCTCCCTCACTCTTGGTTTTTCCACTATTTTGCTTTTTTTTTTCTTTAGCCGGTCAACAACAAACCGAGACAAATAATGCGCATATAGCAAGTAGGATGAATCAGGATGCTCTTTTTGTTTTGAGTACACCTGTCCTAGACGAACCCAACCCCTATGTTGAGTCCCCTAAGTTAAAATACACATGATGCAGATAATCGTTCCTACTAGGGATCCGACATGCAGTTTTGTCATTCTAGGGTTAAACCTAGGGTTTTGTTCTAGACTTTGGCTACCCGAGCGGACAACTCGAGTCGGGGTGGGAGCGACGTATCGGTAGCACGAAAGGCTATCCGGCCTAGTGGCTAGTCCATCCCCATATTTTTTACTTGGTATGGCCTCTAACAGAAAGGCGAGCCACGCGAACGTGTGCACCAATTTTAGAAGACTCAGAAGGGAGGCGTAAGAAGACAGTTTAAATACAATTCAAATAAATATCAAAGCGGTAAATAAATAACATTCATCACATTTTAGCGCACAAAATACAGTAATATCACAATTTATCAAAGCCAAGTAAAATCACATAAAAAGCTCGAATTCTTGAACCCTGAACCAGAGATTCTTGGTTCGGTCCCCAGCAGAGTCGCCAGAGCTGTCACACCTCCTTTTTCACCCGGTAAGGGTAATAAGGGAGTTTTTTCACTTTAAGTGACATTATTCGATTTTGGGATTTATTTTATTCAGAGTCGCCACCCGAATTTTTTACGGTGTTCCGGGACAACATTTATTTATTAGAAATCCCAAAACCGAGGAGTTTTGACTCTGTTTTAAATTGTCCGCGAACTAAAAATCCGGGTAAGGAATTCTGTTAATCCGGGAGAAGGTGTTAGGCATTCCCGAGTTCCGTCGTTCTAGCACGATCGCTTTAATGATTATACTTGGCCTAAATTGTTTAATTACTGCTTTTATACCTATGTGCATTTATTATATTCTTTACCGTTTTTACTATTCTTTTGTATTCAAAGAGTTCTTTCTGAGACGGGTCACGTATGCATAAACTCGTGAAAATTGGGATGTGTCAAAAATCATGTCACGCGGACGTGTATATAATTCTCGACACTGAGTTTATTTAAAGAGTTAACCAAAGCTGCGCAAGCGCGTATTTTTCATTTTATTGTCAAAAAGAAACTGAAATCACGTCACGCGGGCGTGTACGTAATTCCGATAATTTTTAAAAATCCGTTCCTAAAAGTGTCCCTACGAGTGTTCATTTTAATCCTTATTTGTGTTACGTAAACGTATACACAATTTTAAGAAAAAAAAAGTATATTTAGTTACTAGAAGAGTTATTCAAAGTTACGCGAACGTATACTTTGATTATTAAAATTCTAATTGTAGTATCTTAAATTTATTTTAAAATCGGCGCTTAAATTATGTCACGCGTATGGGTACACAATTTGATACGCTTAAGTATTTAAGAAAACTTAGTCAAAGTCGCGCGAACGCGTACCTTAATTTTATTTTGAAAATCGCAATTATGTCACGTGAACGTATATATAATCACGATAATATATTAACATAGGGGAGGAAGATCATATGGCTGTGATGCTTATTTAGGCCAATTCTTCAATCAAACTAATATTTTAACATGCTATATATATATA
>ML287886.1:0-82046 GCA_005239495.1 Nicotiana undulata
ATGTTCGGTTTGAAGTTCCGAGGGCTCGGGTGAGTTCCGGGTAGGTCCCGGGATGTCTTTAAGTTAAAATATAGGTGCTCAGGTCAAAGGGGTCAATTCTCTGAACCCCACCGCGGTCCTTTTTTCGCTGGTCGCGGTGGGGGGGCTTCACAGCTGGGTCACTGGTCCTACTTCGGATGCTTATAACTTTTGATCTACAAGGCATTTTGAGATGATTCGAAAATGAAAGTTGTTGCCTTTCGTGTCTAGTTTTTAGAAAGGTAAAGAAATCATAATTTGGACATCTGTATAGATAGTGATGACAAAAATACTAAAGCATGTCACTGCAGTCTTTTTTCTTGATTTTCTTCAGCTTTTCTTGATTTTGCTAGCGCGGGCGCGGTCCTTTTTTCGCGGACCGCGGTGGGGGAGGGGGGCTGAGAGGAGTNTTTCATTTTTCAAGACCCCAAAGACATAAGAGGCGATTTTCCAAACACCCTTCCTTCTCCAAAACGTTGGTAATTGATTTCTAACTCATTTTCTTCACTCCTTAACTTCTTTTTACAAGATTTCATCCTAGAAACTAGGGTTTTCATGGTGGAATTTGGAATTTCGGGTAAAACTTGAGAATATTGAAATTTGTGGATTTACACCTCAAATTAAGGTCGGATTCCAAAACCAATTATATATCCGGGCTCGAGGGCGAATGGGTAATCGGGTTTTGATCCAAATTTCGGGTTTGGACCAAGCAGGCCTGAGTTCGATTTTTGACTTTTGGGAAAAGACTTTAGAAAACTCACTTTCATGCATTAGAATTGATTCATTTAGCATTTATTGATATAATTAAGTAACTTGTGGCTAGTTTCGAGTCCTTGGGAGACGAGTTTGGAGTTTCGGGCGCATTCTCGACACGGAAAGTAGGTTCGACACGAGGTGAGTCTCCTTTCTAACCTTGTAAGAGGGAATTTTTCCCCTAGGTGATTTAAATGCTATGTGTACTTGTTTGGGGGCTACGTACGCACCAAGTGATGAGAGTCCGTACGTGGCGGCTATTATTGTTATGTCCGGGTAGTTAGGCCCACATCATGCCTTATATTTTCCTTGAAATGACTTATGTGTTATGAACACCTGTTGTGCGTAGTAGTGTTTTCTCTAAGACTTTGTGGCATTTGACTTGAAGAGTATTCGTAACATCTATGGGATCGGTCCGTACGCCACAACAAATTTGAAAGGTAATTGTACATATATGGGATCGGGTCGTACGCCACAACGGATTTCAGAGGTATTTGTATATATATATGGGATCGTGTCGTACACCACAGTGGATTGGGAGAGTACTTGTAATATATATATGGTAGTGGGCCATACGCTACGGCGAATTGAAAGATATTGGCTTGACAGATACTTGGAAAAACGGAAAGTGTACATTGTTGTGTAATTTCAGTAGCTACTTGGATTTCTTTACTTGTTATGTATTTGCTGCTCACTGCCTTACCTGCCTACTGTATTTCATTATATCCTGTCGTATGTTATATTATTGGACCTTAATGAGTGTCAAGTCGACCTCTCGTCACTACTTCTTCGAGATTAGACGGGATACTCACTAGGTACATATTATGTATGTACTCATGCTGCACTTCTGTACTTAATGTGAGCACGTGATTTTTACTCACCATATCATCCTATAAAAACCTCAATAAAATAATTAATTTTATGAATTTTTGTTGATTTTCAGTGATTAATTATGAATTATTTGCATTTGAATATCCATAATTCATGTTTTGAAATTATTAAAAATTGCATCACTATTATCAAGGAATTATAAAGTTATCATTTGTGATTAATTGAATTAAATAACGAACGAATGACGATTATTTGAGGTAATGTAGTTTTGATAATTAATTACTAAAATTAATCATTTTTATCCAACAAATCATGGAATTAATTATGAGTATTAAATTAATTATTTTATTCTTAATTAGTCTATAGTTAGACAAAAATGGGATCAATTTAATTATTACATTTTTTGAATTTAATTAGATTAATTGAGTTTAAATTAAGCCTAGAATGTTAAAAATTGGACCTAGGCCAAGAAAGACCCAGGCCCAAACCTCATTCTCTACACTACCCAAACAACCCAGCCCAAGGCTGACCCGGCCTGCCCCCAGCACCCAAAAGGACCCCATTTTGCCCCCTTTCACCCGTAGCCGTTGGATCTCACTGATCCAACGGTCCTAAACCCCACAACCCAATAATATATAATTGTTCCTAAGCCTTACCCCCCATTTAGTTAGAAGTCTAATACCCTACTCCCCATTTTGTCTCTCTCCCTTCTCCCTTAGAGACCAGCCGGAACAGCCGTAGTTCCACCCCTCCTCCGCCGTGCTCCGTCGGCCAAAAATCGCCTCCGGCGGCGGAGCTTCTCCAATCAACCCCAAAATTATACCAAACAATCTCCATGGCCTCCTCAACCCCGTCCCGGCTTTGGTTTCTCCAAAAGATCGACCGTTGGTGAGGAATTTCAGATCTAAGAATCTGAAAAAACAAAGTTACTCCACAGGCCAATTTAAAGACTTTTAATGGCTCTAACCTACACGAATCGATATCTCTCAACGAGGGATATTGATTTCTGTGGGTTTGAGTCATTTTCAAACCCGATGGAATCCGGCAAGGTCTGGTGACCTTCAAATTTTTCCGGCCTAGTTTTTGTTTTCAGGTATTCTTCTTCTTTCTCTACTGCCTCTTAAAATATCAGACGAAAATCATGCTTCTTACAGTTTCATCGACTGTTGTTTAGCTTATTCTTTGTATTAAGTTATTTTGTTTTTTTTATAGCCAATATCATGGCCGTTAAACTCCTCTCTTTACAATTCTTTGCATGGCATTAGCACATTGAAACAATGTTGATTCTTGAAAGTTTGTTCGCTTTAGGTTTACACAGATCAGAAGGCGCGTGATGTAGCATTTATGGAGGGAGATAAAGTTCTGCTGAAGGTTTCGCCGATGAAGGGCATTACGAGATTCGGGGAGAAGGTCAAATTGAGCCCCAGGTTCATAGGTCCTTTCGAGGTGTTGAGGTGAGTCGGAGAGGTTGCTTATGAGCTTGCTTTACCTCCCGCCTTATCAGGAGTTCATCCGGTCTTTCATGTGTCCATGCTCCGGAGATATCACATCGACTTCTCTCTCGTGGTTGATTTCAGCACTATTCAGTTGGATAAGAAGTTGGGCTACGCGGAGGAGCCAGTTGCTATTATTGATAGACAGGACCGCCAGTTGAGGTCCAAGAGAGTTTCTGCAGTAAAGGTCCAGTGGAGGGGCCAACCAGCTGAGGAGGCGACTTGGGAGTCTGAGGAGGACATGCGGAGCAAATATCCACATATTTTCAGCACTTCAGGTACGATTCTAGACTTGTTCGAGGACGAACGTTTGTTTAAGAGGGGGAGAATGTAACGACCCGACCGGTCGTTTTGCGTATTAGGACCCCGTTCCCCTAAATGAGACTTCTCATAGCGGCCTCGTGTTATTTATGACTTGCGGGGACGGGTGGTTCAGGATTTGGAAGTGTTTATAGTGCTATAGGAACACTTGGTTCCTTAAGGTTGGCCTTTTTGGCCAAGTTTGACTTCGGTCAACATTTTGCGCAAACGGCCTCAGAATCGAGTTCCGACCACTCCAGTAGCTTCATATGATGATTTCGGACTTGGGCGTATGTTCAGAATGGGGTTATGATGACCCGGGAGTGTTTCGGCGCCCAATATCTAAATAAGAATTTCCTTAAGTTTGAAATTTGGTTTGGAATGTGTTTTTGAGTTATCGAAGTCCGAATGGAATTCTGAGACTGGGAATAGTTCCATTATGTCATTTATGACTTGCCTGCAAAATTTGGTGTCATTCCGAGTAGTATAGGTCGGTTCGGCGCATTGTTAACGAATTCAAGAACTTAAAGTTCTTAAGTTTGATTCTAGGGGGGGGGGTTGAGGTGTGATTCTGAGTTTTAGCATTGGTTTGGGTGTTCCAAAGGATTCAGCAAGTCCGTGGGATGATTTGGGACTTGTTGAAATGTCCGGTTTGAAGTTCCGAGGGCTCGGGTGAGTTCCGGGTAGGTCCCGGGATGTCTTTAAGCTAAAATATAGCTGTTGCAGGTCAGAGGGGTCAATTCCTTGAACCCACCACCGCGGTCTGCGGTCATTTTTTTGCTGGCCGCGGTGGGGGAGGGGGGGGGCTTCACGGCCGCGGTCGTGTTTTCGCGGTCCGCGATGGAGGGGATGGGTCACTGGTCCGACTTTGGAGACTTATATCCTTTGATCTACATGGCATTGTGAGATGATTCAAAAAAACAGTTGTAGCCCTTCGTGTCTAGTTTCTAGAAAGGTAAAGAAATCATAATTTGGACATCTGTATAGAACGTTATGGCCAAAATACTAAAGCATGTCACTGTAGTATTTTTTTCTTGATTTTCTTTAGCTTTTCTTGATTTTGCTAGCGCAGCCGCGGTCCTTTTTTCGCGGACCGCAGTGGGGGAGCCTGAGAGGAGTATAAATAAGTGAGATTTTCAGTTATTTTTCATTTTTCAAGACTCCAAAGACATAAGAGGCGATTTTCCAAACACCATTTTTTCTCCAAAACGTTGGTAAGTGATTTCTAACTCATTTTCTTCACTCATTTACTTCTTTTTACAAGATTTCATCCTAGAAACTAGGGTTTTCATGGTGGATTTGGGAATTTCGGGTTAAACCTGAGAATATTGAAATTTGGGGATTTAGACCTCAAATTAAGGTCGGATTCCAAAACCAATTATATATCCGGGCTCGAGGGCGAATGGGTAATCGGGTTTTGATCGAAATTTTGGGTTTGGACCGAGCGGTCCTGGGTTCGATTTTTGACTTTTGGGGAAAGACTTTAGAAAACTCACTTCCATGCATTAGAATTGATTCATTTAGCATTTACTGGTATAATTAAGTAACTTGTGGCTAGTTTCGAGTCCTTGGGAGACTAGTTTTGAGTTTCGGGCGCATTCTCGACCGGGAAAGTAGGTTCGACACGAGGTGTGTCTCCTTTCTAACCTTGTAAGAGGGAATTTTCCTCCTAGGTAATTTAAATTCTATGTGTACTTGTTTGGGGGCTACGTACGCACCATGTGACGAGAGTCCGTACGTGGCGGCTATTATTATTATGTACGGGTAGTTAGGCCCACAACATGCCTTATATATTCCTTGAAATGACTTATATATTATGAACACCTGTTGTGCGTAGTAGTGTTTTCTCTAATACTTTGTGGCATTTGACTTGAAGAGTATTCGTAACATCTACGGGATCGGGCCGTACGCCACGAAGGATTTGAAAGGTAGTTGTACATATATGGGATCAGGCCGTATGCCAGGGCGGATTTCAGAGGTATTTGTATATATATATGGGATCGGGTCGTACGCCACAGTGGATTGGGAGAGTATTTGTAATATATATATGGGAGTGGGCCGTACGCCACGGCGGATTGAAGTATATTGGCTTGACAGATACTTGGAAAAACGGAAAGTATACATTGTTGTGTAATTTTAGTAGCTGCTTGGATTTCTATACGTGTTATGTATTTTCTGCTCACTGCCTTACCTGCCTACTGTTGATACCCAATTTTTCCCGGACTATTTTCAAATTTGCATATATACCTTCAAAATCACCCTCTACAGTAATCGATATTCTTCCGTAATTTTCCGTATTTTTGTCAAATTATTTTCCTGTTCATTTAATATTTTTGTTCCATAATTATTTATAAACGATGTTATAAATAATTTCAAATCATTTTTTCTCACTCAATATGTCCTATTTTAACTCCCTTAGGATTTGATTATTTCATCAATTAGCCAATATTTGCATTATTTAGTTAATTTCAGTAATTTTTGCAATAATAGCACAAATACACATTTGTACCTTTTTTAAAAAGCAACAACTGATCATTTCTATATTTTTATAGTAGTGAATTATCTTAATTTCATTTACCAGATTTTAATTTCATTTTATACAATTATTAACTATTTTAGTTAATTAATTATCTTATTTAATTGGGTATTTAACATCTAGCCCATTTTATTTAAATTTTAGCCAAAATTTGAAATCAACCCCACCTGACCCAAACTCATTTTTTTAACCCAACCCAAACCGTATAATAACCTGGCCCAACCCCTCAATTTATCTGAGCCGTTGATCAAGATAGATCAACGACCCAGAATTAATTTTCCTAAATTAACTCCTAACCTACCCCCCCCCCCTTCCCGTCTCATTCTTTCGAGACCATTTCTCTATCTATCTCTCTCTGCGTCTCCTGGTTCTCTCTAGAAGCTTCCCATGGCTTCTCCCCTTCCGATGGGGTCTATCCATCTTTCTCCGGCTGGTTCTCACCGGAAACCACGACTCTTCGCTGTCTCCTGGTTATCCACCTACTTCTCACCGGTCCAGTGATGCCTTGGGGTCCTCAAGCGAGCTCGGAGCAATTCTTTTGCCTTCCCATGGTCCCTTGCAACTTTTCTGGCCTCCTTGACCGTCTGAGTAAGATCCACAACCACTCCGGCCTAAGTCGTGCCATCTTTGAGGTTTTTCCTCTTCTCTGGGTTCCACGAAACCCTAACACTTTGTATTTCAATTTTCTTTTAAGATCTACCCTAGATCTACAGTGTTATGAAACTCTTCTATATTTTTCTCTGAAAAATTTCATCTTTAAACGATTTCAAAATTTAGGGTTTCTTAACCCCTTTTTCAAAACAGTTTTACTTCTAATTTTAGTTATTTCTATTGTATGTTGAACGATTCGCTTATGTCTCATTGCTCTCCGAGTTATTATGCTAAAGCCCTAAGTCTTTTACCCCGTTTTGATTATGTGTAAAAGCCATTCATATGATTCTCGTTACTAAGAGGGGTTTAATCCTCCACTGTTCTGTTACTCCTTGCTTAGAGTTCTCCGATTTTATGTTATTCTTGTTGATTATCAAGTCTGATTATTTGCCTGAATACTTCTCTGATTCTATGCCAAAGCTGTGACATTCTTTCGAATCTATGCGTTTGTGCGTATCTCCTATAATTGGGCTTCGATTTTTTGAATTGTTTCCTTATTGGTAAGATGTTTTCCTTAGTCAGCATTGATTCTTTGTGACCTTCAGCCTCACCCGTGATTATGTGACGGATTTTCCAAACTAGACCGAGTTTTACCTTAGTTATGTGCAATCCATATTTTCCTTGTTTAGAAGCACTCTCTATTTGGCTGTTATTATATGCTATATGAATTTGCTGCCCTATTATAATAAAATCAGTTTACAAGTTGATTCTTTTCCTTATCTAATTGCATTGGTACCGTTTGAACTTGACTCCCTAATTAAAGGAGTTATTGTCCTTAATTGATACTAATGGAACATTCTTTCCATACTTGTGTTAAAGCTAGGACACCTTACCTTATGTGCTTACTCGTTTTCAACATTGTAAATACTCTGTCCTCTTTTGCATAACACACACACGAATACATTGATACACTGACATACACACACATAACACTGAGTACATTGCTCTGAAACTTCTGTGTTTCCATACACATCTCTTCTTGCTCTTTACATCAATTGTTGACTACTCAGTTGGCTGAAAGCCAAAACTGAGTAATCCTTGTTGCTTTCTTATTCCTTCACACGGTTGTCCTACTACTCTCTTGTTCTGCATACTACTGTTGCTTCTCTACCTCTTTGTACTTTGTTGTTCTCTACCCTTGATTGGTATGTTCCTAATTTAAGTTTACAGTGTCTCCACACATTATGTTTCAGTTCATGTTGATCTACTTGTTGTTCCTTTTGTGCTTTATCTTATTGTTCTACTGCCTACCATATAACTAGCATGCTTCTATGATTTCCCCTTCCCTTTTAGTATAAGATGTCTCCTGCTTTACCTTGTATGATCTACTAGAACCCTGTTTGACCCCTATGGAGTCAGCATGCTTGTTTGTCTATGTGATCATCCTTTTCTTGTCTCAACATAACTGTTGTTTCTTTTCATGTTCTTATCCTCTACTTAGCTTATCCTGCTACAGACCTGTGTTCCCTCCCCATAACACCTAAAGAATATATGATTCTGACTCTATACCTAATATGTGACTCTGCGATGCTTTATGACAACTATGTGATAATTCTTTGAGAACTTGTGACTCTATTTTACTGCTAGCATGTGAATTAATTGTCCCAACTCCATATCCTTGTTTGTGTTTGTTTTCTTGAACTCTCTATATGCTGAATTGTGGTTGCACTACCTCTCCCTTTGCAAATTGTTTTCATAAATTCTTACATTGTCCACTAAAGCTATACTCAAAAACTGTTGTTTCAAAACTACTCTTTTTCAAACTCAACTCTTTTACACTGCAAGCACCTATCACTACTCTTAGACTTTAGGTTCATCCCCCTTTGTGTGAGCACTGCCTTGGGGACCCCTGAGTACCCATTGAACTCTGACACACAAGGCTGGCATTCCACATTGCACTTACTCATTCCTGGCTAGGGAACTTGGGTGTGAGCACTGCCTGGGATCCCCTGAGATCCTTAGGAACTCTGACACACCTGGGTTACAAGAGGTCTTGGCATATGGCATGTTGGATCTGGTACTTGGGCCTACTGTTAGGCTCCCTATAGTGTAACTTCTTAATTTTCTTATTCATTTGTGTAATTTATGTAACAATGGTCTCTAATAACTAAGTGTAAAAACAACTCTGGGGCTGGATAGTGAAAATGGGATGGGATTATTCATGTCTAGTACAGTTGTGGGTAGAGATCATACCTATAGGGTTTACTTTACCTGTGTGTGCAATAGTATCATGTTTAGGATATGCTTGCCATGCATTAGAAACCATGTTTAAGTATGTTTATTTCAGCATCTCATCACGCTCATGTTCATTTAGAGAATTATGTTAAGCAACCTGTAAAACTGTTATAATGGTTGCAAACACCTCACTTAGAAATCCTGCTCCTAGTTTAAATAATTATATAAAAGCAGTTGTCATAAGTTAATACTGCCTCCGTATGTTCCTGATCTACATATAGAAATCCTGTTTTAGGTTTTAAATTATCTGTACTTGCATTAGATACCATGTGGCTTTAGGAACTCACTCCCAATATGCTCATTCGTTTATGTTAGAATCATGTACGTCGCGAACACCTAGAAATCATGCTAGGATCATCAACTTAATGAAATTATGTCTCCATGCCTCCTGTTAAAAAGCAACTTCGTTAATAAGGGATTCTGGTTCTTAAGAAAGTATTTATGTGCATTCAGAAAAAATAGGGATCACTCTATGAATTTAGATATCCTGTCATATGACATGGCACCCACCTTAGTTTAAGGCTTAAATTGTTTCATCCTTATTGTTTCTCTTTGTTAAGGTTAAACTGGAATAACTGGAGTACGTTTCTTTAACACGCCTAGGCAAACCTTAGGCACAACGTTTGATAAAACCAATATCAGTAACTACTTTTGTACACTGCCTATTAACCACAATGGTTTTAAAATCAGTCATCTTTTCTGAAACTTGTTAAACCTGATATTTGCTACTGGCTTCACGCCTAGAATTCCTACTTTAGGTTCTTAAATATGAGACTTCTTCGTGTTTGAGACGTGCTATTAACGTGCATTATTTGTGGAGTATCTACGAGCCATATGTTTGTTTACGTGTATCCCGTATGTGCAAGTGCTAATTGTTTCTTTACTTGTATCTGAGAGTTTATCCTTTAACACCAAAGAGGTCAGCCTAGCACTCACCCTCCAGGAATAGTAGTCCTAAATACCCTCCAGTACTGATAGGATGGGACGGGTAATAGCACGCAATAAGCTTTGTGACCAACACATGCATTTTAAATACCTTAGCGGGGTGGGGAAGGGTAGGATATGGATATGATGACCGGTGCGGTAATACCACGTGTAGCCCCTCTTCGAGGAGTGACATACCAGGTATTGCATTGATGTGATCCATATTAATTAAAATTTAGGACATTTTCATTCAAATGATTTTACTTTGTTATTCTTTAAATTTCTTTTAGTAATTTCAGTATTTACTTGAAATTCCCTCTTACATGTACCTTGTTTGCTATCTGTTTACTGTCCAAATTCAGAAAATTACTTGGTTGGGACCCACAACTGTGGATCTTTAGGGGTGCCTAACACCTTCCCCTTAGGATAACTTCAAGCCCTTACCCAATCTCTGGTAATGCAAACTTGTTTATGAGTTAATTATTCTAGGTTTCCTAACGCACCATAAAATCGTTAGGTGGCGACTCTTCCTTAAACCTTTTCCTTTAAGGAGTTGTCCAGAATGTCATGAAACCTGATCTCTGCGTACCTAAACCGTGCGAGTAAAAAGGGGGGGCGCGACATCATGGAGACTATGCTGGGGACACTCCTTAGGCTTTTACCATTACAAGTTGTTTCGTGAATTTGGACCTTTATTTTTGTTTAAATGATTACACCTTTTCCTATTCCCCGTTATATGCTATTAACTGTTTCATTTCTCAAAGTATTTATTTTGCCTAAACGAAACTGACATATCTTCATGTTTTCTTTGTAACCGCTTTCCATTGTAACTGTTGTATTTTCTTTCTTTACCACTTTCCTCAACGTGAAAATACATGCCTATTTGTTTAGATACTATTTATTGCATATCATGCTCCGCATTCATATTCAACTCGTGCCAAACAAAATCCTATAGCAACGCTTACAATGAGTGGTTCCGCTATTCCAATATTACTAACCCCTAAATTCGGAAAGGCGTATTTGCGGTAAAACTAGTCGATCAGCGGTGCAGTCGACAATTCCGTGCCTTCCCCCTTGATTTGTCCGCTCAAGGATACCGGTCTAAAACCCCATAGAAACCTCACTCTATTGTAATATTGCATGCATCATGATCAAACCTAGCCAGGCTAATGTGTTGTCCGCTCAATAGCCTTTAAGATAGCCTTGTCCAAAGTCCATTGGGTTTCCCTAGAACCCAAATGGACGCCTTCACGTTCTGTGCATTTATTTGGGGAACTAAATGCTGTTTGCTAATTATTGATGTTAAATAGGCGAGTCTGGTGGGGGTAAGGGCCTAACCCTCTTTGTTTTGCACAAATGAGGCACGAAACCCCCAGATTCAGCATGGTCGCCAATATCCACCTCAAATTGTTAAACTGGTTGGAAGATCTTCACTCCAACGACAAAACACTCGTCAGGAAATATTTGGGCAATCTGCCCTCTCTTTTGGATATTCAGCCTAACAAAATGATGATAGAGACTTCTACCTTATTCTGGGATTGCGATCGGTCGGTATTCCGCTTCGAAAACAATGAAATGACACCCCTGCTGGAAGAAATAGGAGGTTTGGCCGGTTTGGTTTGGGAATCTCCAGGGTTGCTGATGCCTGAGAACCGCACAGGCCGGGGTTACCTCAAAATGTTGGGTCCGAAGAAAAATCTGGACTTGGTATGTTTAAAGGATTCATGCATCCCTTTTGATTACTTGTACGAAAGATTCGCTCATAGAAAATCATACCGCACCTATCAGGACGAGTTTGCCCTCACTTCTCTAGGGCACAACCATCATCGACTGTTTGCTTTCATGGTCTATTTTCTGGGTTTAATGGTGTTCCCGACAAAGAAGGAGAGGATCCACACTAGGTTGGCGATGGTCACTAAGACTTTAATGGAAGGGATCAACGGACAAGAATTCAGCATTGTGCCTATGATCATTGCAGATATATACCGAGCCTTAGAAATGTGTCAACGGGGAGCAAAGCATTTCAAAGGTTGCAACTTACTACTTCAACTTTGGCTCACTGAACATCTGCAAAGGGGTGACTACCGACAAGACATCCATCGAAGAATCTGGGATGACCATATCGCTTTCCACCACCCAAAGCGAATGAACTATATTCTAGACATGTTCGCTCAGCCGGAAAAATGCCGAGGGATGGGTTGAGTTACTGGGGAATTTGACCGAGGAACAGATTCAGTGGATGTTTGAATGGTTCCCAACGGACGAGTTTATCATCCGATCCCGAGATGCTTCATTTCTGATAATTGTTGGTCTGAGGGGAACGTACCCTTACGTCCTTCTATGAGTTATGAGGCAAGAAGGTAGGAGGAAGGTTATACCTAGGGTTGAGAAGATGAGACATCTTCGAGCAGACTTCCAGGATGACGACAACCCTCACAAGTGCCAAGCCCAGCATTTGTGGCACTGCAAGATTGTACTTGAGAAAGACACTTTCGAGCCAGACAGGTATCATGCCGGTTGTACTCCTTTCTATCTAAGCTGGTTAGAAGAAGATATGGAGGGTCGATTCGAGCCAGGATTCGTTCAGGGTCACCGGGTCATAGATGAGAAGTCTGAAGCGCAAGTTAAATTCAACAATCTACGCAAGAGGATCCGTGAATGTGAGAATAATCATCACCAGATACACGAGTCCAGTAAAAAGCTGATTGAGCAATGGAAGGATATGGCTATCAGCTCCAACAAGAGGATAGGGTACTTGGAGCGAGGTATAGTCGAATTGGAGGAAACGTTCATCAAGAGGATCGAGGACTGCAAAAAGGCTGAAGGAGATGAAGGAGGATATCTATCCAAGACCTACCTACTGCTGGGACTTCGCGAGTTGGGAAAGCTAATTGAAGGAAGCAGGAATGCCGAATCTGGGGAAGGTCCTTCGTGGACCAAGTAGATAGGGGTGTCTTTTATCTTGTCTCCTTTGATGTAATAAGGCTATCGGCCAATAGTGACTTTTATTTTTTGCATATTAGAGTCGTTTTTATCTTCAATAATATGAGGCATTTAGCATTTTAAGTTCTCCAAATTAATTTATCGCTAGGCCTACCTCGGGCACAAAGAGGTTCCCCAACTTAGGATGCGTTTTAGATTTTCACATTACGTGTTTAAATTACCGGAATAGTCTTTATAATCCTCGCTGACTTCATTACCTTTTTGTTTTTCCTTTATTTATTATTCCCCTCCCCAAAGGTTAGTTCGTGCACTCTGGCATCATCATTCTATTGCACAAGATCCAAGGGCCCTCCTCCTACTCCTCCTCCTAGTCCTCCCAGGGGCAAAGACAAAGGTAAAAGTAAGATGGAAGAATCCAGCGGCGCCAGACAAGAGAATAGGGTTGAACGGGTAGAGGCCACTGACGACCAGGGTATTCAGGTTTTGCATGAGAACATGTCACCACTGGAACAAAAGCTGCTGAAATTTCAAGAAGAACTTGATCAGGTCCGGAATCTGGCCAATCTGGCTTTTTCCCTCAACATCCCTAACGTCACCCTACACCTCAACCGAATATCCCAAAATAGCCAAATCACCCTGCACTTCATCGTCACGCCACTCCCCCAAAGAACCAAACTCTCCCATCACACTGCAACACTTTCCACAACACTCAACCTCCACCCTCGGGACCTCAGACTCACACAAAAAATCATCTCCTTGCCTACAACAACCCCATCTACGTGGAGACTGTGACCCACTCCACCCCACCTGTCACACATACATCTGAGTCCGATGAGAAAGACCTGCTTATCAAGAATCTGGTTGAGGAACTTAGGAAACTGACTAGCCGAGTCCAGGGTGTTGAAGGAGTCAAGGGGATCGAAGGTCTGAACTATGAAGATCTCTGCATATAGCCTGATGTCAAACTGCCCGAGGGGGTACAAACCTCCAAAGTTCGAGGTGTTCGATGGTACTGGTGATCCAAGGGTCCAACTGAGGACCTACTGTGACAAATTGGTTGGCGTAGGAAAAGACTAAAGGATCTGCATGAAGCTATTTATGAGGAGTTTGAAGGGAGATGCACTATCTTGGTATATCAACCAAGACCCCCAAGAAGTGGTCCAACTGAGTAGGTATGGCAACAGAATTCATGGACAGGTTTAGATTTAACACAGAGAACGCACCAGATGTGTTCTATATCCATAACTTGAGGAAGAAACCCACAAAAACCTTTCGCGAGTATGCTACTCATTGGAGATCGGAAGCTGCCAAAGTCAGGCCTGCCTTAGAGGAAGAACAGATGAACAAATTCTTTGTTCGGGCTCAGGACCCGCAATACTATGAACGACTGATGATGGTTGAGGGAGAGAGGATTGAAGAGGGTATCAAGAAAGGTATGGTTACTAACTTTGAAGCTTTACAGGACACTAATAAAGCTCTGCAGTCCGGTGGTGTGTCCAGAAAGAAGGATGTGGAAGCCATGATTGTTGCACAACAAGGAAAATCCCCGCCTAAATACCAGGTCTATCCCGCACCTCCTTTCACATATAAACTCGCTCCAAATTACCAAACACCCTCACCTTCATACCAAACTCCACCACCCACGTACCAAGCTCCACCACCCACATATCAACCCACTTCACCCAAATTTTCCCAATCTGCTCCCGTCTACAACACCTATAATTCCCAGCCACCTCACTATCAATCACCCCCTACCCGTCAAAACTTCCATAGGCCTCGCCCTAACTTTGATCGTCTCCCTCCAAAACAATACACCGCCATAGCCGAGCCCATCGACCAGTTGTATGAAAAACTCAAAGCTGCTGGTTACGTCACACCTATCCCTGCTCTAACCCCTGAGAACCCTTGTCAGTGGGTTAACCCGAACAAATCCTGTGCATACCATTCTGGCATGAAAGGAAACACCATCGATGAATGCCGCTGTTTGAAGGATAAGATACAAACCCTTATTGATAACAAGATTATTGTCGCCAGGGAATCCTCTCCGAACGTCCGTAACAATCCTTTACCAGACCATAAGGGTGGAGGTATCCATATGATTGAGATAGAAGATGATTGGGATCCCGAGGGGTCAATCGGGTTGATCGCAGAAGGCGATGACCCAAAGAAACCTGCAGTCACACCCAACCCGATCATAGTCCAGATCCAACCATCTATGAATGCTGAGGTGAATATGTCTATCCCACTTGAGTTTGAAGCAGCACCGCCAGCAAAGGCGAAGGCACCAGTGCCAATTGAGGTTGATTTCAGGTCTCCGACAAAGGCGCCTGCACCCTTCGAGGTTGTAGTCTTGCCGACCAAATCCCGTGTGCCATTTGGAGTAAGGATAGCCTCGCCGGTCCCAGTGGCGATGTCAACCACACCACCTTTCTATTCAAATGTTATCCCTTGGGATTATACAGCTGAGGCGAGAAGGAAAAGTAAAAGCGAGTCTGAAGAGGCCATCGCAACACAAGGTATGACAAGAACTGGTAGAGTCTATACCCTTGAGCATCTGGCCGTGTCAAGCAAGCAGGCTGCTAACCGACCTCCCCTTACTGAGACAGGTTCAGATGATTTTTGGAGGAAAATACAGGCTAAGGAATATTCGTTCATCGACCAACTGAACAAGACACCAGCACATATATCCATTCTCTCTCTGCTACAGAACTCTAAGACGCACAGAAATGCTTTGCTGAGAGTGTTGAGTGAAGCCTATGTACCAAACAACATCACTAGTGGGGAAATGGCCGACATGGTAGGCCAAGTACTGGAAAGCCACAAAATTACTTTTCACGAAGACCAGTTGCCACCTGAGGGATTATGACATAACAAGGCTCTGCACATTACCGTGCAATGCGAAGATTATTTCATAACGAGGATTCTCGTCGACGGAGGGTCCAGTCTTAACATATGTCTGCTGATAACACTCAATAAGTTATGTAAGGGACTGCATTAGATAAAGGACTGAGCGATCAACGTGAAAGCCTTCGACGGTTCTCAAAGGTATACCATTGGAGAGATCAGTCTATGTCTGCAAAAGGGACCGACTTGGTTCGAAGTGGACTTTCAGGTGATAGATGTGCCGGCATCTTACAATCTGATGTTAGGACGACCCTGGATCCATGCTGATGGGGCCGTAGCGTCAACACTACATCAGGCGGTAAAATTCGAGTGGAACCATCAAGAGGTGATCATCCACGACGACTGTAGCAACCCTATTTACAATCGCCAGACTATCCCTGTAATTGATGGAAAGATAAAACTGGGTGGTGGAACTTATCACCATATCAAGCGGGTCAATGCTGTCGACAAGGACAAATGGTGGGATAGCAAGATCGAGAGCATCTTGAATTGGGGAGGATACGAGCTAGGCAAAGGGCTCAGTAAGAACCTCCAAGGGATCACGAAACCTATCAAGCTCAAGAAACATGGTACCACTTTCGGTCTGGGGTATGAGTATACATGGGAAGAATTCAAAAACTGGTCGCCCCCATGGAGCGGTCACTATTACCCCTTGGAGCAGCCAATACCTCATTTGGATCAGACTTTCCAGCAGGATGATATCATCTATGGGTCCGACGAAGAAGAAGCACTGGCGGCAATGAGGGACTTATTTCTAGACGACGGGGACATGAATTGCTGCGTTGTTCTCGAGGAGGAGGGGGAGGAAGGCCCTTCCATACAGGCAGTGAGCGGAGGAGCTCGTCTCAATAACTGGTCCATCCATACGACCAAAGCCCGCCGAGTCCCGGGGTAGCAAGGCTAATGAACAAGCACTATTTACTATTTATTAAATTAATTTCTTTCCTTTTCTGCATTTTCAATTCTTGCAATAAGATCTTCAATGTTCAAAACAATTTTTTCGTTTTATCAAAGCATTTCCAATCTCCTTATGAATCTCATATTTATTTGTTACTGTTTTCTCCCATTACTTTATCTATACAACATTACTATTACTTATCTTGATGAACCGATGACTGTGACGTGCAATGAGACAACGCATAAATTCAAAGGAAGATGATATACCCGACGAGATTGTCAAGGAAATTGAGAACTTCGAGAACAGACCTAAGTCCAACCTAGACGATATTGAAATTATCAATCTGGGGGATTCAGAGAATGTCAAGGAAACACGGATCAGTATTCATTTGTCGCCGTTAGAAAAGAAAGAGTATACAGAGTTTCTAAGGGAATATAAGGACATATTCTCCTGGTCGATGATGACATGACTTGTCTAAGTACATCCATTGTGGCTCACAAACTGCCAACCAATCCAATGTGTCCACCGGTAAAGCAAAAGCTCAGAAAGTTCAAACCCGACATGAGTTTGAAAATCAAAGAAGAAGTTACCAAGCAGATCAACGCCAAAGTTCTCCAGGTAGTTGAGTACCCGACATGGTTAGCTAACATTGTACATGTGCCGAAGAAGGACGAGAAGGTCAGAGTCTGTGTCAACTACCAGGATCTCTACCGGGCCAGTCCGAAAGACGACTTCCCCTTTCCAAATATACACATTCTGATTGACAACTGCACCAAACATGAGTTACAGTCATTCGTAGATTATTTCGCTGGTTATCATCAAATTTGGATGGTGAAGAAGATGCCGAGAAAACGACGTTCATTACGCCATGGGGAATATACTATTACAAGATGATGCCATTCGGCCTGAAGAATGTAGGGGCCACCTACATGAGGGCTATGACCACTATATTCCATGACATGATTCACAAATAGAATGAGGTGTATGTGGACGACGTCATCATCAAATCAAAGAAAGCTGCTGATCACATAGAAGATTTGAGGAAGTTCTTCAACAGGTTAAGAAAATACAATCTGAAACTGAACCCTGCGAAGTGTGCATTCGGGGTTCCTGCTAGGAAATTACTGGGGTTCATTGTAAGCCACCGGGGAATAGAATTGGATCCATCCAAAGTCAAAGCCATTCAGGAATTACCACCGCCAAAGAACTAGAAGGATGTTATGAGTTTCCTAGGGAGACTTAATTACATCAGTCGATTCATAGCACAATCTACATTCACTTGTGAACCGATCTTCAAGATGCCAAAGAAGTATGCCGCAACCAAGTGGACCGAGGCTTGTCAAAAGGCTTTTGACAGAATCAAGGAGTATTTGTCAACACCGCCAGTTTTGGTACCGCTTGAGCCAGGTAGACCTCTATTACTCTACCTTGCGGTACTGGATGAAACTTTCGGTTGCGTTCCAGGGCAACATGACAAAACAGGAAGAAATGAGCAAGCGATCTACTACCTCAGCAAGAAGTTCACTCCGTATGAAGCCCAATATTCTTTATTAGAGCACCCTTGCTGTGCTTTGACTTGGGTCTCCCATAAGCTAAGGCACTACTTCTGTGCCTACACAACATACCTCATATCAAGGATGGATCCACTAAAGTACATCTTTCAGAAGCTCATGCCTGCTGGCAAACTAGCCAAATGGAAAATCATGTTGAGCGAGTTCGATATTATTTATATAACTTAAAAGGATGTTAAAGGACATGCACTATGCAGACCATCTCGCTGAGAATCCTGTGTACGGAGAATATGAACCCCTGAAAACGTATTTTCCCGATGAAGAGGTATCATTTATAGGAGAAGACATTGCAGAATCCTACGACAGTTGGAGGATGTTCTTTGATGAAGAAACAAACTTAAAAAGGGTTGGTATTGGAGCAGTCCTGATATCAGAAACCGGTTAGCATTATCTGGTATCCGCAAAGCTCAGATTTCCCTACACCAACAATATGGCTAAATATGAGGCCTGCATCATAGGGCTCAACATGGCCATCGACATGAACGTCCAAGAGTTGTTAGTGACTGGTGACTCAGACATACTGGTACACCAGGTACAAGGAGAATGGGCAACCAAGAATTCCAAGATATTTCCATATCTACATCATGTGCAGGAGCTGAGAAAGAGATTCACAAAGGTAGAATTTCGGCATGTCCCAAGAATCCAAAATGAGTTCGCTGATGCTTTGGCTACTCTGTCATCCATGATCCAGTATCCAGATAAGTATTTTATTGATCCTATTCCAGTAAAAATCCACAATCAGCCAGCTTAATGTGCCCATGTTGAAGAAGAAGCAGACGGAAATCCTTGGTTTCATGATGTCAAGGAGTACTTGGCAGAAGGAGAATACCTAGAGCTTGCAAATACCACTTAGAAATGCACACTTCGGAGATTATCCAACAATTTCCTTCACAACAGAGGAATCCTGTATAGGAAGACTCCCGATTTAGGGCTATTAAGGTGTGTTGACGCAAAGGAAGCATCAAAATTATTGGAGGAAATTCACGCTGGGACATGCGGCCCACATATGAACGGTTTTGTTTTGGCAAAGAAGATACTTCGAGCTAGCTATTTTTGGATGACCATGGAGACAGACTGCATCCAGTACGTTTGAAAGTGCCACCGATGTCAGATACATGGGGATATGATAGAGGTACCTCCGAGTGAGCTTAATGCAACAAGTTCACCGTGGCCATTCGCCGCCTGGGGCATGGACGTTATTTGACCAATCGAGCCTGCCGCCTCTAACTGACACAGGTTTATTTTTGTTGCCATTGGTTATTGCACCAAATGGGTCGAAGCAGCATCATACAAAGCAGTTACTAATAAAGTCGTGGCCGATTTTGTCCGCGACCGCATTGTTTGATGGTTCGGAGTTCCAGAGTCAATCATCACCGATAATGGCTCCAATCTCAACAGTGACCTGATGAAAGCCATGTGTGAAACCTTCAAGATCAAACACAAGAACTCCACAACTTACAAACCTCAGATGAATGGAGCTGTTGAGGCTACCAACAGAAACATCAAAAAGATATTGAGAAAGATGATAGGAAAGCATAAGCAGTGGCATGAGAAGTTATCATTTGCTTTGTTGGGGTATCGCACCACAGTCCACACATCAACTGGGGAAACTCCTTATATGCTGGTTTATGGTACAGAGGCTGTTATTCCTGCCGAGGTTGAGATTCCATCTCTAAGAATCATACAAGAAGCTGAGCTAAGCGACGCAGAATGGGTAAGAAGCCGTTATGAACAACTAGCCCTCATAGACGGAAAGAGAATGAACACAGTCTGTCATGGCAAATTATATCAGAATAGGATGACCAGATCCTTCAACAAGAAAGTCAAGCAGAGACGATTCACACCGGGGCAGCTGGTGTTAAAGAAAATCTTTCCACATCAGGATGAGGCCAAAGGGAAATTTTCTCCCAACTGGCAAGGTCCGTACATGGTTCATAGAGTACTGACAGGAGGAGCACTTATACTCGCATTTCAATCAACTCAAATGCAGTCAAGCGCTACTATGTGTAACCCTTTACGCTTTCCTCAATGTTATAAATTGAACTACGCCTGACCTGATTCCCTCTTAAGAGGGGATACGTAGGCAGCCCTATGGGATCGGTCACAATTTAATAAAAATCTCATTTCTCCCCACAAATGGAAACTGGGGCAGAATTTTGAGGAGGACCCTCAAAATTCTGAAGTAAATTCAACCAATCTCCGCACAAGCAACCGCCAGAAGCATTCACCCAAAAAACCGGGGCATAAATTTGAGGAGGACCCTAAATATTATGTGGTAAGAAGAGTCGCAATGTCTTGAACCGCTTCACAGTCGTCGGTTCACCTAAAAATATTTTAAATTATATGCTTATATTATATCGTTTCAAAACCATGCATACCTATTTTTGGAACAACTTGTTTAGCAAACGCTACCCCAATGATATATCATGATCAAGCGAGCAAGCCAAGTAAAGCCAGCGGGAATGCGAACTGACCTTTCCCTCTTTACAGAACTCACGATTTTTCTTTGGATGCAGGCACGAAGACGGCGAAAGCCCTAAACATATTATTATCCCCTGCAGGACGTATATCTCTCAAAGACACTCTCTCAAACTCGTCGCTCATGCCGACGCTTATTATCATCGCAAAACAACGCTTTATTCGCGACAATCGTATCATCGCAGTTCACCACCAGCTAAGAACTCTTACTGTCATTTTACTCCCTGCATAAGGCTACTATTATGCCTTCCGAGGTTCTACGCTACCTCCCTATGCATTTTCATTTTTTCTGCGTTGCATAAGGCTACTGTTCTGCCTTTTGGGGTCCACGCTACCTCTCTCTCTGCACTTGTATCTCCTGCACTGCATAAGGCTACTATTCTGCCTTCCGAGGTTCTACGCTACCTCCCTCTACATTTTCATTTTTTCTGCACTGCATAAGGCTACTATTCCGCCTTTCGAGGTTCTACGCTACCTCCCTCTGCATTTTCATTTTTTATGCATCGCAAAAGGCTACTATTCTGCCTTCCGAGGTTCCACGCTACCTCCATCTCTGCATTTTTCTCTCCTGCACCGCATAAGGCTAGTGTTCTGCCTCCTGAGGTTCTACGCTACCTCCTTCTCTGCATTTTATCCCCTGCATCGCATAAGGCTACTATTCTGCCTTCCGAGGTTCCACGCTACCTCCCTCTCTGCATTTTTATTTCCTGCATTGCATAAGGCTACAATTCTACCTTCCGAGGTTGCATGCTACCTCTCATTTACTTTTCAAAGCAACCACTTTTCATGTCGTTACTTACTTTTGCTTGCTTTCAGGCTAAGCTCCGCCCTTCGCAAGACTAAGCTCTGTCTTGTTAGCGTCATGCTACTACATTTTTCATGGGCTAAAATATCGCCAACTTGTCCAAGGGCGTCATCGTTCAGAGGCACCATCTTCATGGCCCGAGAACATCATTCCATGGCCCGATGATCTCTTTATTCAACTTGCATATCATTATTCAAAGGCATCATGGTTCGGAGGCATCATCATCATGGCTCGAGAACATCATTTCATAGCATACGAATCCCGCATCAAGCGATCCATGGCCCAGGACATCATGGTCTAAGGACGTCATCCTCAACCGTCCGAAGACATCATTCATAGTCCGACGGGAACTTGCATCATGTTTAAATTTTGCACAATATATGCTTGTCATTTGTTTGCAGGTAATACAGCAAGAACAGCCAGCTAGGCAGGAGCGGACCGCTCCAATTCTCTAAAACGACCCCATAAACCCTCTTATTTTACCTTACCTTGCACCTTGGGTCCGTTCTTGTAAAGCGTCACCGTACTTCACCGGTAATTCCTAAACTACAAACGGCCTGATTCCTGTAAAACGAGGGATATGTAGGCACTCAGAAACTAGGGTGCTGCCTAAATCTCTCATCCAATTTCCACTAGGTCAAAATTGGCCATCATATCTTTACCTAACAACTCTTTCGTCCTTCCCAGGTAAAGAGGGGCAGCTGTTGATACCCAATTTTTCCTGGACTATTTTAAAATTTGCATATATACCTTCAAAATCACCCTCTACAGTAATCGATATTCTTACGTAGTTTTCCGTATTTTTATCAAATTATTTTCCTGTAAATTTAATATTTTTATTCCATAATTATTCATAAACGATGTTATAAATAATTTCAAATCAGTTTTTCTCACTCAATATGTCCTATTTAAACTCCCTTAGGATTTGATTATTTCATAAATTAGCAAATATTGGCACTATTTAGTTAATTTCAGTAATTTTTGTAATAATAGCACAAATACGCATTTATACCTTTTTTAAAAAGCAACAACTGATCATTTCTATATTTTTATAGTAGTTAATTATCTTAATTTCATTTATCAGGTTTTAATTTCATTTTATACAATTATTAACTATTTTAGTTAATTAATTATCTTATTTAATTGGGTATTTAACATCTAGCCCATTTTATTTAAATTTTAGCCAAATTTTGAAATCAACCCCACCTGACCCAAACCCACAATTTTAACCCAACCCAAACCCTATAATAACCCGGCCCAACCCCTCAATTTATCTGAGCCGTTGATCAAGATAGATCAATGGCCCAGAATTAATTTTCCTAAATTAACTCCTAACCTACCCCCCCCCCCCCCCNGAGACCATTTCTCTTTCTATCTCTCTCTGTAACTCCTGGTTCTCTCTAGAAGCTTCCCATGGCTTCTCCCTTTCTGATGGGGTCTATCCATCTTTATCCGGCTGGTTCTCACCGGAAACCATGGCTCTTCATCGTCTCCTGGTTATCCACCTACTTCTCACCGGTCCAGTGATGCCTTGGGGTCCTCAGGCGAGCTCGGAGCAGTTCTTTTGCTTTCCCATGGTCCCTTGCCACTTTTCCGGCCTCCCCGACCATCTGAGTAAGATCCACAACCACTCCGGCCTAAGCCGGTGCCATCTTTGAGGTTTTTCCTCTTCTCTGGGTTCCACGAAACCCTAACGCTTTGTATTTTAATTTTCTTTTAAGATCTACCCTAGATCTAAAGTGTTATGAAACTTTTCTATATTTTTCTCTGAAAAATTCCATCTTTAAACGATTTCGAAATTTAGGGTTTCTTAACCCCTTTTTCGAAATGATTTTAACTTCTAATTTTAGTTATTTCTACTGTATGTTGAACGATTCGCTTATGTCTCATTGCTCTCCGAATTATTATGCTAAAGCCCTAAGTCTTTTAGCCCGTTTTGATTTTGTGTAAAAGCCATTCATATGATTCTCGTTACTAAGAGGGGTTTAATCCTCTACTGTTCTGTGACTCCTTGCTTAGAGTTCTCTAATTTTATGCTATTCTTGTTAATTATCAAGTCTGATTATTTGCCTGAATACTTCACTGATTCTATGCCAAAGTTGTGACATTCTTTTGAATCTATGCGTTTGTGTGTATCTCTTATAATTAGGCTTCGATTTTTTGAATTGTTTCCTTATTGGTAAGATGTTTTCCTTAATCAACATTGATTCTTTGTGACCTTCGGCCTCACCCGTGATTATGTGACTGATTTTCCAAACTAGACTGAGTTTTACCTTATTTATGTGCAATCCATGTTTTCCTTGTTTAGAAGCACTCTGTATTTGGCTGTTATTATATGCTATATGATTTTGCTGCCCTATTATAATAAAATCAGTTTACAAGTTGATTCTTTTCCTTATCTAATTGCATTGGTACCATTTGAACTTGACTCCCTAATTAAAGGAGTCCTTGTCCTTAATTGATACTAATTGAACATTCTTTCCATACTTGTGTTAAAGCTAGGACTCCTTATCTTATGTGCTTACTCGTTTTCAACATTATAAATACTCTGTCCCCTTTTGCATAACACACACAAGAATACATTGATACACTGAGATACACACACAAAACACTAAGTACATTGCTCTGAAACTTCTGTGTTTCCATACACATCTCTTCTTTCTCTTTACATCAATTGTTGACTACTCAGTTGGCTGAAAGCCAAAAATGAGTAATCCTTGTTGCTTTCTTATTCCTGCACACTGATGTCCTACTACTCTCTTGTTCTGCATACTACTGTTGCTGCTCTACCTCTTTGCACTTTGTTGTTTTATACCTTGACTGGTATGTTCCTAATTTAAGTTTACAGTGTCTCCACACATTATGTTTCAGTTCATGTTAATCTACTTGTTGTTACTTTTGTACTTTATCTTATGGTTCTACTGCCTACCATGTAACTATCATGCTTATATGATTCCCCCTTCCCTTTTAGTATAAGATGTCTCCTGCTTTACCTTGTATGATCTACTATAACCCTGTTTGACCCCTATGGAGTTAGCATGTTTGTTTGTCTATGTGATCATCCTTTTCTTGTCTCAACATGACTGCTGTTTCTTGTCATGTCCCTCCCCATAACACCTAAAGACTATATGATTCTAACTCTATACCTAATATGTGACTCTGCGATGCTTTATAAGAACTATGTGATAATTATTTGAGAACTTGTGACTCTATTTTACTGCTAGCATGTGAATTAATTGTCCCCAACTCCCTATCCTAGTTTGTGTTTGTTTTCTTGAACTCTCTATATGCTGAATTGTGGTTGCACTACCTCTCCCTTTGCAAGCTGTTTTCATAAACACTTACATTGTCCTCTGAAGCTATTCTCAAAAACTGTCGTTTCAAAACTACTCTTTTTCAAACTCAACTCTTTTACACTGCAAGCACCTATCACTACTCTTAGAATTTAGGTTCAGCCCCCTCTGCGTGAGCACTGCCTTGGGGACCCCTGAGTACCCATTGAACTCTGACACACAAGGGTGGCATTCCACATTTCACTTATTCATTCCTGGCTAGGGAACTTGGGTGTGAGCACTGCCTGGGATCCCCTGAGATCCTTAGGAACTCTGACACATATGGGTTACAAGAGGTCTTGGCATATGGCATGTTGGATCTGGTACTTGGGCCTACTGTTAGGCTCCCTATAGTGTAACTTCTTAATTTTCTTGTTCATTTGTGTAATTTATGTAACAATGGTCTGTAATAACTAAATGTAAAAACAACTCTGGGGCTGGATAGTGAAAATGGGATGGGATTATGCATGTCTAGTACAGCTGTGGGTAGAGATCATGCCTATAGGGTTTACTTTACCTATGTGTGCAATAGTATCATGTTTAGGATATGCTTGCCATGCATTAGAAACCATGTTTAAGTATGTTTATTTCAGCATCTCATCATGCTCATGTTCATTTAGAGAATTATGTTAAGCAACCTGTAAAACTGTTATAATGGTTGCAAACACGTGACTTAAAAATCCTTCTCCTAGTTTAAGTAATTATATAAAAACAGTTGTCATAAGTAAATACTGCCTCCGCATGTTCCTGATCTACATATAGAAATCCTGTTTTAGGTTTCAAATTATTAGTACTTGCATTAGATACCATGTTGCTTTAGGAACGCACTCTCAGCATGCTCATTCGTTTATGTTAGAATCCTGTACTGTCTCAAACACCTAGAAATCATGCTAGGATCATCAACTTAATGAAATTATGTCTCGATACCTCCTATTAATAAGAAACTTCATTAATAAGGGATTCTAGTTCTTAAGAAAGTATTTATGTGCATTAAAAAATAATAGGCATCACTCTATGCATTTAGATATCCTATTATAAGACATGGCACCCACCTTAGTTTAAGGCTTAAATTGTTTCATCCTTACTGTTTCTCTTTGTTAAGGTTAAACTGGAATAACTGGAGTACGTTTCTTTAACACGCCTAGGCAAACCTTAGGCACAAGGTTTGATAAAACCAGTAACTACTTTTGTACACTGCCTATTAACCACAATGGTTTTAAAATCAGTCATCTTTTCTGAAACATGTTAAACCCTGCTATTTGCTACTGTCTTCACGCCTAGATTTCCTACTTTAGGTTCTGAAATATGAGACTTCTTCGTGTTTGAGACGTGCTATTAACGTGTATTATATGTGGAGGATCTATGAGCCATATGTTTGTTTACGTGTATCCCGTATGTGCAAGTCCTAATTGTTTCTTTACTTGTCGCTCAGAGTTTTATCCTTTAAAACCAAAGAGGTCAGCCTAGCACTCACCCTCTAGGAATAGTAGTCCTAAATACCCTCCAGGACTGATAGGATGGGACGGGTAATAGCACGCAATAAGCTTCGTGACCAACACACGCGTTTTAAATAACTTAGCAGGGTGGGGAAGGGTAGGATATGGATACGATGACCGATGCGCTAATACCACGTGCAGCCCCTCTTCGAGGAATGACATACCAGGTATTGCATTGATGTGATCCATAATACTTTAAAACCTAGGAAATTTTCATTCAAATGATTTTACTTTGTTATTATTTAAATTTCTTTTAGTAATTTCACTATTTACTTGAACTCCCCTCTTACATGTACCTTGTTTGCTATTTGTTTACCGTCCAAATTCACAAAATTACTTGGCCGGGACCCACAATTGTGGATCTTGAGGGGTGCCTAACACCTTCCCCTTAGGATAACTTCAAGACCTTACCCAATCTCTGGTAATGCAAACTAGTTTATGAGTTAATTATTCTAGGTGCCCTAACGCACCATAAAATCGTTAGGTGGCGAATCTTCCTTAAAAATTTTCCTTTAAACCTGATCCTTGCATACCTAACCCGTGCGAGGAAAATGAGGGACGCGACACCTACTGTATTTCATTATATCCTGTCATATGTTATATTATTGGACCTTAGTGAGTGTCAAGTCGACCTCTCATCACTACTTCTTCGAGATTAGACGGGATACTCACTGGGTACATATTATTTATGTACTCATGCTGCACTTCTGTACTTAACTGTACAGGTTCTGAGGCTGGTGCATCTGGTTATCAGACCGGAGCTACATATTGACCATAGCGGACCTGACTTCACGGTGAACTGCTTCTTCTGGTGACCCCCAACAGCACCATGGAGTTTCATTTACTTTTGTTTCCCGTCTATTTATTCAGACAGTGGGATTGTATATTCTATCTTTTGGTTATCCTGTTAGTATGCCCGTAACACTCGTGACACTAGTTCCTAGCACACACGTATTGGTTATTTTGAGATTTTGGGTTGTACATATATAACCTGTTAAATTCAGTAATTTGGTGAAATATTTAATCAAATAAAAAGGAACACTTAGTGAAATTTATGTTGCCTTGCCTAACCCCGTTGTTGGGCGCCATCACGACCTGAGTTAGAATTTTGGGTCGTGACAAACACTATAATGGAGTGATCGGTTCTTTGGGTACTTATGATGTAGTGAGTTCTACAAGTGTTTTATGGCGATACTCTTGGGTTTGGCGAACTGCATGGATTGATTGAGCTAGATAGATTTAGTTCAATTGGCTTTGTTATGTGCAATGGGTTCTGAGGAGTTCTCAATGGTTTATACCACGATTTGAGATGGATATTTCATACAGGCGTGAGGAATATGTTGTGTATTGGGATTTTCTCCTTGATGAGATTAAATGGAAGGTTTCTGACTGATCGGGTATGTATTCTTCTTGTGACTTAGTAGGCGTTTGGCCATACATTCCAACAAATATTTTAGAATTTGGAATTTCAATTGAAGATGAAGTTTGTGTTTGGTTATAATATTTGCAACATATTTGGTTGCCTTTTTTTCAAAATCATGAAACATGATTTATACCATATAACTTGTAAAATATATCAAAACTACCCCAATTTGATTATCCTACTTGAAATAAACAATCAAAATTCTATTGTTCAACATAGAAGATGCAAAATCAATATCACATTTTCTAATTCTACTAATACCAAGAGAAGGAATTTAAGCCAAAAACAATATGAATATGAACAAGTACTTCTTTAATATTGAGGTATATCAAGAATTCAATAAAACTTACCTATTTTAAAAGATAAAATAAAAACAAAAGATGGATTAATTGACTGCTTGCATCACCAAGAATTTTAAAAGACCTGCGCGTTTTGTGTTTCTGTGGGTAGTTGTAGGTTAATAGTTGTTGGGGTCATTGTATAAATTTTAATAGTATAGGGTAAATTTGTAACTAGTGAAAATGCATTTTCAATTGAAAAACTGGTATGAACCAGGTTTTCAAATTTGAAAATGCATTTTCAAGTGAAATTGAAAAAAAAGGTGTTGAATTTGATAACCAAACATTGTTTTCAAATTTTATTTTTGGAAAAAATTAAACATTTTGTATGTCCAAACGGGCTCTTAGAGTTGATTATGAGATTCTTGTACTTTTCACATGATGACATGATTGATGCGATGTGTTTTGTGGGATTAAGATTTGCGTGTGCAAGGTCACAGTTCAATTTTGAAGGGAAGGTCAAGAATTCTTTTGCAACATGGACGGTTTCACATGACTAGGTAAATGATATTACTACTTTGTATTGCTTGAGAAGGGTGCGCATTTGAGAAAGCGCATGGTGTTTTGACTTACAGATGCTTCATTGGTATTGCGATACACACCTCGTTGATCGATTGATGATATTCAAATTTTGCTATGTGTCACGAAAGAACTATAGAAGTACACCTCGTGGGATGATCATATGTGAGAGATGTGTTAGACATTCTGGTGGTGGAGTTGGGATCAGTTATGGTGATTCAGGAGTTCTATGGATTTTGAGACTGAGAGTTCCCAGGAGCAGATATTTTCGTGGTTGTGAAGTGTGAAGATGCGGCTAAAGCTAGCCAAATGATAGTATGTGTTATGATTCAGTCATTGTGGACTTTCAGAGGGTTATTTATCTATCGTGGGTGGCTAGAGTTGATTTGGGGCCCATTTTCAGGCCCAATAAGGATGTATAACCTACAACAGGTCGGGTTGGTTGACTCTATACTGCCATTGTGAGGGATGTGCCATTCGGTTAGTGTTGAGCCTATTCGTGTTCTCAGGTGTTCTATAAGTTACCCTTCTATGCTACGGGCGGTTATGAACCGTTAGTTATATGCACACGTGGTGTTGTTCTATTCGGGCCTTTTTAACGGAATTTGAGCGAGATGAGTATTGGGGTGGTGAATGTTGATTGCATATTTGGTTAAGTTCTCTCTGGGCTGGTGTATTGTGCTATTGGTTCCTCTGTGGTTATGGTCATGCACCTTGGGTACATGATGTCGAATTGTGCGTGGTTGTTGAATTTGAGCATTGCGACTTGAGGTATTTCATATGGACTAGTGTTTGTATGGGGTCACACATTGCAGAGTAGTTATGTTGGGATATGATCCTTTATGTTAGATTCGTGTGTTTTGGTTCTACGGTGTGTGATGGGTTCTTAGTGTTGCGTTTGTGGTGGTACTTTTTGAGCTTGCGAGATAGTTCTCTCATTTGAGCCATTTTCTATGTTTGAGTACACTGGAATTGTTGCGTATGTCGTGCCCCCTTTTTCAACTCCTCCTTTCGGATCGGTCAGGGTTCTTGACATTATTGGGACAACTCGTTTCCTTTTGGGAAATGGGTATGCAAGGAATTGAATTCGCCACCTAACGATTTAAGGTGCGTTAGGGCACCTATTAAGGGTCATTTACAAACATAGACTTGGATAACCAGAGATAGGGTAAGGGATTGAAATTACTCCAAGGGGAAGGTGTTAGGCACCCCCCAGAGTCTACAATTGTGGTTCCCCACCAAACAACTTTGTGAATTTAAGCAAGTAACATATAGGCTATTAAAGTTTAAACAAGTAGGGTTCTGAGAGAATTCGAAGTCTAAGTACACATGTGAAAGTACACTTGAAAAGATTAAAGCTTGAAGAGGGTTTTTGTAAGAGTTAAAATTTAAACACATATGCAAAGGATAGGGGAAGTACTAGGTTATTTATCCTATAGGATCACATCAGTACAATGCCCGGTAATCACTTCTAAGAAAAAGAACTACACGTGGAATTAGCGCACCGGCTATCATGCCCATAAACCCTTTCCCACCCCTTAGCGGTTATTTAAGCAAATTTTAATTAACGACCTCTATTGCGTGCTGTTACCCGTCCCTTCTTAATAGCCGTAAAGGAATTTAGGACCTCTACCTATAGGAAGTTCTAGATAGACCCCTAAGGTATAAAATAGAAAATACTAAGGCGACAAGCAATAACATATAGGACTTCAGCAAATAGTACAGGAAACAATAGATAAAAGGCTCAGGTTCACCTCCACATGTAATACATATAAGCAGTACGACTGAAACACAAATAAGGGCAGTAGAATCCTAGGACATGGTATATAGGTTAGTATCAGAACACAAGAAGCATGCCAATTTATTTATAACCCAGAAACAGAGGCCTAACTAGTTTGCCTACCGATTTTAAAATCTTCTAAGTATTAGGCAGCAAGCGCAAAGAGTCAGATTTCCAGCTTTAGCAATTTTAATCACCTAAGGATTGCCTAGGCGTTGGACAGTGTATAATAGTCACCAAACTTATTGAAGAAGACTGTTACAAATTGTTTTACCTAAACATGTTGTTCTAGGTGTTTGAAGGATGCAGAATTATTACCAGTAGTTTAGAAACAGAGTAAAACTGTTTTTTAATGTCATCCTTTATGCATCAATAGTTAACTAGGTGTAGTTGAACGAGTGAGACCCTAGAACATGATATCTAGCATGCACGTAAAAGGTAGGATGATTTATATGCAGAACTCCTAAAAGCAGGTTATCTAAATGCACAACACGTTTTCAGGATATGCAAAGTTCCCTAAAGCAGGATTCCTAAATGCACAACAGTTACAGCATTAGGCACGGTTTCAAAATATGCATAAGTGACAGTTTATTTTAGTGTTGTTATTTACCCTAGATACAATATTTCTAAGTGCACAACATGGTTATAGCATTATGAGACATGATTGCACGAATAATGACTTATATTTATGTGTTTATCCTAGAACAGGATTTCTAAGTGATGATAGTACCAAAATGAGATGCTGAAACAATGTGAAAGACCTAAAGCATGATATCTAATGTGTATGTATAAGGCAGAGTTGTTTATATGCAAAATTCCTAAAGCAGGATTTTTAGATTCTCAGCAGGTTACAACATTATTAGACATGATCTCAAATTATGCATAGTTTGTGTCAACATTGTCATTTATCCTAAAGACAGGATTTCTAAGTGATAAAGCAGTAATGTTAAAATGAGATGCTGAGAAACAGTATATACGAAACCTAAAAGCATGATATCTAATGCATGATATGCTTTGTGTCACGGCCCAAAATCCTAACTCAGGTCGTGATGGAGCCCAACAGCGGGGTCAGGAAAGCCAACATTCAATTTACTAAGGTTCCTTTTTTTTTTATTAAACATCACAACATATACCAAGTTTTAAAGCTTAAAACATTAACGGAAAAGGGTAATTAACCAGTTTTTAACCAAACGTAGTCATAAGAGGCATGAGCCAATATATATATACAGACCATAATCCATGATACTACTACGTGTATGCTAGGAACTAGTATCACAAGTCCTACGGGTATACTAACAGGATATACAAAAGATATAATATACAGTCCCACTGTCTGAAAGAAATAGACAGGAGATAAGCAAAAGAATCTTCATGGTGCTGCCGAGGATCGTCAGGAGAAGCAGCTCACCGTGAAGTCAGGTCCAACTCTAATCAGAATCTAGCTCCGGTCTGATAACCAGATGCACCAGCCTCAGAACCTGTACAATTAAGTACATAAGCGTAGCATGAGTACATAAATAAATATGTACCAAGTGAGTATCCCATCAAATCTCGAAGAAGTAGTAACAATAGGTCGACTTGACAGTCCCTAAGGTCCAACAATACAATATAACAGAATATGATGAAAGCAGTAGGCATGTAAAGACAGTAAAGCAGCAAAATATAAGGCACTAAAATCCAAGTATAAGCTGGAAGTAAACAAACAATTACTACTTCCTTTTCCCCCCAATTAATCTGTCAAATCAATACCCATGAAATCATTACAATCTATCAAACACATGCAGGATAAGGACAACCGGCCTGAGCCATAAAATAATCATCTCTGTGCACTGCCGAGGGTCGAACGACCCTAACCATAAGTGCATCCTTGCCATAAATAATCATACCTATGCACTGCCGAGGGTCGATTGGCCCAAACCATAAGTGCATCTTTCAATCCGCCATGGCGTACGGCCCGCTCCCATGAGAGTAGGGGAAATCACACTCCGCTCGGGGAATGTAAATTGCAAAGCGGTCACATGCACACACAATAATCCTTAACAATTTACTTTCCGTAAACAATTCCTCCCAACCATCCAATTCCATAAACCTCAGGGAAACAATACTACATAGAACATGAGTTGATAACATATAATTCATTACAAGGAAGAATACAAGGCATGATGTAGGCCTAACTACCCGGACATAGCAATAGTAGCCACTACGTACGAACTCTCGTCACTTGGTACGTACATAGCCCCCACAAACATTACACATAGCATTTAAACCACCTATGGGGAAAATTCCCTCTTACAAGGTTAGAAAGGAGACTCACCTCGCGTCGAATCTACTCCCCGGGTCATGAATGTGCCCGAAACTCCGAATTCGTCTCCCAAGGACTCGAAACTAATCAAACGTTACGTAAATATATCAAATTATACTCAAAGCATGGAAATTCTCCTATCTATATATTCAATTAATCATTCTTGAAGAAATCCCAAAATTCACCCCCGGGCCCGCATGCTCGGATTCTGAAAATTCTCGAAGGAAACACTCACCCATAACCTAAGGATCGTTAATACATGATATTTACTTAATTTCATAGCTAATTGACGAGTATTTCCCTAATTTTTCGAAAGCCCTAGGTTACTACCCAATTCTTGATTTTCACTAATTTAGAAGGTTAACTTAACTAAGCATTCATGAATTAAACTAACTTTGGGGTGAAATTTACTTACCTCTCAGTGGTTGGGTCGTGGAGTCCTTTTTCCAAGCTCTCAATGTCTTAAAGTGGAGGAAATAATGAAGAATCCCGTGTTTCAAAGAAACACACTGCCTAACAGTGGTTCCGCACCTGCGGCTCAAGGACCGCACCTGCGTTCTCGCACCTGCAGAAATTGACGAGGAGGCCTAGGCCCGCACCTGCGGAGAGGAGACCGCATCTGCGGGTCCGCTCCTGCGGAACTTTGTCCGCACCTATGAGAAATGGGATGCCTGCTGGGGGTCGTACCTGCGAGGCTGGGACCGTAGGAGCGGTCCCGCACCTGCGACTGGGCAACCTCACTCTACGGTCACACCAGAACAGGTGCACCAATAGCTTTTCCAGTTGGTTTTTGGCCTCGTTTGGTATTAGAGAGGCACCTGGGCTCACCCGAGCCCCCGTCCAAATATACCAAGATGTCCCAAATCATAATACGGACTCGCTCGAGCCTTAAGAATACTCAAAACAATGCGAAAACTCAAAATCACATCCCAACACCCCTAGAATCATAACTTAAGAACTTCAAGTTCTTGAATTCGATAACAATGCCCCGAACCGACCTATACTACTCGAAATGACACCAAACTTTGCAGGCAAGTCATAAAAGACATAAAGAAACTATTCCCAGTCTCGTAATTCCAATCGGACCTCGATAACACAAAAACACGTTCCAAACCAAATTTCAAACTTAAGGAAATTTTTATTTCTATATTGGGCACCGAAATGCTCCCGTGTCATCCAAAACCCATTCTGAACATACAACCAAGTCCGAAATCATCATACGAAGCTACTGGAACCGTCAAAACTCGATTCTGAGGCCGTTTAGTCAAAATGTTGACCGAAGTCAAACTTAGCCAAAAAGGTCAACCTTAAGGAACTAAGTGTTCCTATGCTGTTCTAAACACTCCCGAATCCTGAACCACCCGTCCCCGCAAGTCATAAATCATAATAAGCCGCTATGGAAATTTTCATTTAGGGGAACGGGGTCCGATAACGCAAAACGATTGGCCGGGTTGTTACATTTTGCAAACATTAGTCCTAAACATGAATTCTATTGCGCACAAAAGGAATGTAAACCTAGGAGCATGGTTTCTACCCTTTGATATTTATAACATGTATAGCTTCCCTTCCCATTTTTCACTATCCATCCCTAATATTGGTTTACAATAAATTATTACAACGCATTATTGAATGAATTACATAAATAGATAAGAAAAATAAGAAGTTGTACTATAGGGAGCCTACCAATAGGCCCATATTTCCAGAGTTCCAATGCCAAGTGGTGTTTCACAACCTTTCACATAATCCAGGTGTGTCAGAGTTCCCTAAGGACCTCAAGGGATGCCAGGCAATGCTCACACCAAGATTTCATAACCATGGTTGAGTAAGTGCAGTGTGGAAGAGCCAGCTCTAATGTATCAGAGTTCAGAGGGATCTCATAGGGATCCCAAAGCGGTCACACATTAGAGGGGAAGAACTTAGATGTCTAAGAATAGAGTGAGAGTGCTTGACATAGTTTGAAAATATTTGAGTAGGAAAATAGTTTAAACAAGAAAGACTGGTTCCAAATCAGTTTTGCAAAAACAGTAAAAGACTTTATTCAACAAAAATAGTTTGAAAAGAGTAGGGAAATCAGAACAAACAACATTCCCATTTCAAGATTAGAACATCACACACATAACAAGGACTAAGACAAGTTCAGCAACCATAAACAGGGTGATGAGGGATTGGGGACAAGTATAGAGCATATAGGGGGAAGCACATAGTAGGCAGAGATGAACATAGGTACTAAGGCAAGGAAGTTCTAAGGGAATTCAAGGGGGTTAGGGTATAGTAGTTATTTCAGAATTACAAAGAACAAAGCAATCATAAAGTGCAACTTTCTTTAGCATAGAGAGGTCAGGATAGTAATCAGGGAAGCCTAAGTAAAGCAGAATCAATGAAGTATGCTAAAAGGGGGTATTACATAAGCATGCTGAGTCCTAAGGGAGGGGATACATGACATGAAAAATGAATAACAAATGCAGCCAGGTTAAGTACAAACTTCACAACAAAACCACAAGTAGAAGCATATGAGAAACATGACGAATTGAAATACCAAAAGAAACATGTTGTTTTTTAGACTTAGACTGAAATTAGGACATACCAGTATAAGAGATAACTAGCACAGAATGAAGAGTAGTAAATTAACCAGCCTTGGCTTGCAGCCGCCTGATAATAGCAAGTTACTAGAAGGAGAGCAGAAGAGAGTATTTTTTGTATAAGAGAGAGTTCTGAACAATATATGTTAGTGTCTTGTGCTAGTGAAAGACTAGGGTATTTATAGTTTTTAAAACAGGCAGAAAAATAAGGTAAAAATAATAGTTCAGCAGTAATTAAATAAGTATATACTAATTAGAATCAAATTAGTATAAAGACTTCCTGTAATTATGGAATCATATTCAAACAGTAATAGACAGTGATAACATAAGGAAAGAAAATCATATAAGGCTGATTTTACACATAAGGAAATAACATAAGTATAGTATAGTATAGAGCATGTAAGTAAGGCCAAGTTCAGAATCCTATTTAAGGAAAATATATACGAATTAGTTTGTCAGCAAAATCAGCCAGAGAAATAAGGCAAGAGATAAATTAAATCCTGGAAATCAGTAAGGAGATCCTCGAGTGAGGTTCTAATTACAGGAAATCAGCATCATAATTAAGGATAACACTCGAGAATCAGTAGATAATATCATGCAAGGTCAATGAAGAACCAATCACAGGGATTCAAAGATTCATAAATAGAAAACAATACTAACTTAGCAGGAATCAGCACAAGCTTATGAGAACAAACATAATAAACTCATAATAGGCGGAAATTAGAAACCCTAACAAGCAAACATAGGGTAAAATCATAAATCAGGGGTTCACTTGGAGCATGGCCTAAAATAACAGAATAAATGTAATACAAGTAGGAGAAGTGAAGATTCGGAGACATTGATAAACACAAAATAGAGTAGAACCACATAATAAGCATGAATAATAGCAGCCAGAAACCCTAACAAGCAAACATAGGGTAAAAGTCATGGAATCATAGAGTATTCATGAGAACACAGTAAACATAATAAAACAAGTAACCATATTATCGAAAACAAACTCAGAACCACAGATTAAAACCAAGAACTTTGGGGTTTTTAACAAAAATGAATCAAACAAAAGGGGAAAAGCTCAAATAAACGCTTAGACATTATAAAATCACGGGATAACACTAAAAATCAGAAAAAATAACTGTTTTGAAATGGGGTATAAGAACCCTAGTTTTGAAGATGAAGAGTCACTTTAGGAAAATCGGAAAAAACCTTTGAAAACAATAAAAAATAGATCATAATATGCCAAGATCTATCACAAATCTAAGAATAGTCAGAGACTAGTAGTTAGGGTTTCATAGAGACAACCCAAAGAGAAGGAAAAGCATCTCAGAATCACAGGTCTTAGTTAGAAATGGTAAGATCTTACTCGGACGACCTAGAATGGCTGGAAAATGACATGAGAAAACCTGGGAGGTGAGTGGACTACCGGCTGTTTCTCTTGAGGACTTCAAAGGCAGCATCAACCCGGTGTAGGAGGAGAGCCATGGGCTGGGGGTGGTGGTGAGACCACCGTAGTTACCAGCGAGTGACAGCCGGTGAGAGGAGATGTGTTTTACAGAGGGAGTCTTGAGAGAGATGAGGGAGTAACGACGGGGGGAGATGGAGAGAAATGAGAGGAGAGAAGGGTAGTCTTTAGGGTTTAATTATGGTAATAGGCGATCTGGACCGTTGATCGAAACTAATCAACGGTCCAGATTAAACAAGGGGTTGGGCCGGGTGGTCATGGCGTTGGGCCTGGGTGTTTGGGTTGTTTTGATTGGGTTGGGAATCAGATTAATTTAGGCTAGAATAAAATAAAAGGGCTAGTTGTTAAATACCCAATTAAATTAACTAAAATAATTTATAAAATAGATTAATAATTGTAAAAATGAAATTCATGCTTAGAAAATAATTTAACATGATTACTTAGTATTTTAAAAATACAAATGGTTAATTACTGTATAAAAATAGTACAAAATCATATGATTGGGCTATAATTGCAAAGTTACTTCAATTATAGCCAAAAGGTACCAATTTCACTAATTGTGAAATAATTTGGCCTTAGTAGGACCAAAACATAATAAATTAACTCAAGAAATACTTTGAAATCATTTGTAATGCCAATTTGTAATTATTTATTGGAAATAAAATGTCGGATAAATTAAAAATGAATCAATAAAAATATAGAAAAATTATGAAAAAATACCAATTGCTATTAATGGCTATATATGCAATTTAAAAATATTTTGGGAAACATATGGGTATCAACAACGTATTGGTGCACGTATTACACGGTTTATGGCTTAAGGTTGTAATGCTGTGGCATGTTAGTAGGGCGGCTGTATTTTATAAGATGAGGTCGTTGAACGTATAATGGGTGCTATCGGATCAGATTGTGGTATATTTGGAAGGATAATATCGGAAGTCAACTTAAAAATTCCCTATAGTTCCTGTCAAAGTAGGTGAGTTCCATGACGTGGTGATCTGATCAATAGTTATGAGTTTCTGCGTGTTTCTTTCATCATCGGCAGTTTATGAAGGTTTTAGAAGAAAGTTTTGCTTAATATGATTCTTATTACTGGAGTTGAGTTGTTTTGAGTAGATACTATTGTCGCGTCCCTTTTTCTCGTGAAATCGAGTTTCGACACGTGACAACTCTTTTAAGGAAGGGTGTTAAAAGAGAGTGGCCACCTAACGGGTTTGGGGTGCGTTAAGGCACCTATTTGCAACTAACGCAGGTTTGACCAGTCGCGTCACCAAAGATCGGGTAAGTGCTCAAATTACTTCGAGGAGAAGGTGTTAGGCACTCCTCGAGGTCCAAAACTGTGGGTCCCAGCTGAACTCGAATTATTTGAATTAGTCTAAGCAAAAAGAGAAAAGACAAAATTGGGGAAATAAACAAAATAATTTTAAAACAAAGGTGGGGGTCCTAAGTGTTTTAGCCTAAAAGATCACCCCGTGCAACATAAATAATACTTCGTAACTCCCTCAAGATGGGGTGTTACTTGTATTATTCAGCGGGCACAGACTATCATCTTCTGCTACCCGATTACAATCTTTAAGTTGTTTACCTAAAGCGCACTAATTGATTCTAATTTGTACCCTATGTGTGCACTACCCATCCCACACCTTTGGTCCAGGAGGCTTTTGGACCTCTATCTCGTCGTGGTTCTAGACTTAACATAGGATGCTCAGAAAGGAGAAAACTAGGCGACATACAAAAATAATTTAGACTTTCATGTATAAGCAAATAAGGGCTCAAGTTGGCCTCCGCACTTAGACAACAAATGCACCCAAACTAATTAACATTTGACAGTTGCAGATTTTAAACAAGTTAAGATAGAACATGCTTGGGTTTTAAGAACAGACTTTAGCAAAATTTCAAAAGAACAAATTCAACACATAATTCATATGTTACCGAGACAGGTTTGCAGGATGGATTTGCACAGACTCATAGTAAAGAAGAAGTTTAGATTATGCTAAGTGTAGAATGCTAGTGTCACAAGAAAGAATCATATCAATTAGCAACAAAACATAACAGGATTAGGGAAATTACTGGGGAAGTCAAGACATGGTGAAAACATGATCAAAATAGGCTACATGTAATCACAGCAAATGCAGAAACAGACTTGTGCTATACACTTAATGAATGTACTCATACTTAGTCAAATAATCCATAGAAAATGGACATGGGAGCATGTTTAAGTAGCAGATTTAAACAGTAGAGGGGTGGCTAAGGTTCAAGGTTCTAAACAATCAATAACACATAAGCTAGGAAGACTTAAAATAAATCAATTCAAATCATTTCTAAGCATGTCTCAAACTATAAATGTGATGGAAATAAGATTAGAAAGGTCTAAAATTGAAGTGAAGCAATCAGACTTGCATACGAGAAAAACCCAGAAACATATTGAACAACATTCTTCAGAAGAGAAAACACATGCTAATGACAAATAAATAGAAATGAAATGACAAAGGTTTGGTACCTCACCAGTTAAGCAAAAACAAGAAAGAACAGAAGTCCACAGTATTATGAATATCAACAAAAGAACAAGAACCCAGAATTTCTGGCCTTGACTTTCAGCCAGCCAGGAACCAAAGTGCAGAATAAGAGTATTAAACAGAAAAGAGCACAAAACTTTAATTTTTAGTAAGTTTTCTTAATGATTCAGGGTCCCTCAAAGGGGAATGGTGAAAGGTTTATATAGATGTAGGAATCTAAAACCCAATACAAGGAAAATCATCAGTAAAGCACTAGAAAGGAAAAGTGGGAAATTTCAAAACCATAATTTTAGGAAAAGTACAGAGATCAGCATAATCTAAAAATAAATAAAAATAAAAATGAAATGGTGCATAGAATAAGATGAACATAGACATAAATATCACTTAAAATCAAAGAATCGAACCAGACTTGGTTCGATCTAAAAGAGATATGAAACCCTAATTTTAGGGTAAGTAAGAATCATAGAGATACACTGAGATTCATACCATAATAGAACAAGAATGAACACAGACATAATAGTGCAAAAGGTAAAGAAGTTGTACCAAATTTGGTTCGATTCTGACGAGATCCGCTTGCCATGTCTAGAAAAGCAGTATAGAGAAGGATCTGGTACCAAGAGGGAGTCGAATATGGCAAGATGTAACCGTATAATCCCATTTCCGGTGGGATTAGGAGAGAAATTTGGAGGAAGACGACTAGGGTTTGGGTAGAGAGAAGGGTGAGGTTTGAGAGCATTTGAATTTGGCGGGTGGTGAAGAATGGTTAGGGTTAGGGTAGTGTTTAGTTAATTAAAAGGGACGGGGTAATATGGGTCGTTGATCTTAGAGATCAACGACCATGATTAGCTGGGGTTTCTAGGTCGAGTTGGTTAATTGGTTTGGTTATGAGTGATTTGGTTTGGTCTCAGAGGTTATTAGGCTGGGACTGTGTAGTTTAGGTCCGAAATTAAGGTAAATTTGGGGCCATATTTTTAATACCCAATGTTTAATAAATAAATAATTTATAAAAGTAATTAATAAATATCAAAAATATCATTTGTGTACTAAAATGATGAAAATAATTACTTAACATTATAAAAGTATAAAATATCATTTTTTGCATAGATAGTGTAATTATACATGCATATGGGCTATTATTGCAAAAATGTGCAATTTAGCTGAAAAATACAAATGTACTTATAAGAAATGCACTGAGAAATATTTAAAACCTCATATTGGTATAAATGATAAGTTTAGATGATTACATCCTTATAAAATAATTTGGAGGATAATTATTGGATATTTACAAAATAAAATGAAGAAATAAATTGATTTAAAGCATTTGAAAATTATGGAAAATTATGAAAAATACTTGTGTATGCTTATAAATCAAAAAGATGATGTATATGCACTATTTTGAATATATATAAAACTAAAAAATATGAGGAAAAAGTTGGGTATCATTAACTGTGATCGAAAATTTTGCTATGGGTATTTGAGTTGTGTAGTATATCATATGATTGTGTCTTGGGTTATGGTTATGTCTTGATACATTTTGTTCAGACATATGCAGTGTGTCGATTGCGAGGTTCGGGTCTTGTAGGAAATTCTGGATGCTGGAATTGAATTCTAGAGTTTACGGGCTAAGGTTGAAGTAATGATCTTCAGTGTGTTGTGTTGTAGGGCCTATGTGAAATAGGGTGACGGGAGATCACCCACCAAGTATGTGCATGGTAAGGTTACACGGTGATTTGACGGCTTAAGAACAACTCTGGGCACGTTCGAGGATGAATGTATGTTTATGTGGGGGAGGATGTAACAACTCGACAGGTCATTTTGAGAATTTGCAATTGGCTTGGTAGTTTACGGGCATGAGTAGCACCGTATGATGTATTATGACTTGTGTGAATCGTAGATTTTGGTTTTCAGGTTATTCAGAATTGAATTAGAAGAATGATTCTCAACTAGGTAGCTTTAAATTGGAAGAGTTGATCAAGTTTGACATTTTAGTATATGACCTCGGGTTGAAGTTTGATGGTCCCGTTAGGTCTGGATGGTGATTTTTGACTTGGGCGTATGCCCGGATTTGCATTTGAATGTTTCTAGAAGGTTTCACCACAAATTGGCGAAAGTTTGAAATTTTGAAAGTTCATAAGATTTAACGGGGGTAGACTTCGATGATATCGTATTTGAATTGTTGTTTCGGGGATAGGAATAGCTTCATTGTGTAATTTTGGACTTGAGTGCAAAGTTTGAGATCATTCTGGGTTGATTTGATATCTTTCGGCACGAGTTTTGGAATTTGAAATTTCAAAGTTCTTTTAAGTTCGATTCGAGGTGCGATTCGTCGTTTCGATGTCGTTAGGTGGGATTTGCATTTGGATGTTTCTAGAAGGTTTCACCACAAATTGGCGAAAGTTTGAAATTTTGAAAGTTCATAAGATTTAACGGGGGTAGACTTCGATGATATCGTATTTGAATTGTTGTTTCGGGGATAGGAATAGCTTCATTGTGTAATTTTGGACTTGAGTGCAAAGTTTGAGATCATTCTGGGTTGATTTGATATGTTTCGGCACGAGTTTTGGAATTTGAAATTTCAAAGTTCTTTTAAGTTCGATTCGAGGTGCGATTCGTCGTTTCGATGTCGTTAGGTGTGATTTGAGATCTCGAGTTGGTACGTATTATGTTATGGGACTTGTTGGCATGTTCAAACGGGGTCCCGAGGGGCTCGCGAGTGTTTTGGATTATCTTCAGACAATTTTAGAGTTCCTTGAGATTGCGAGTTTACTGGTGTTTTAGTTGTGCTTCGCGATTGCGGGTGAAGGAACACAATCATGATGGTACTTTGGTTAGTGCAGTTGTTCGTCCTTTGCATTTGCGCTTCTGAGATAGCATTCGTGATGGGTTGAAGTTTTAGTCATCGCGTCCGCGTCCATGGCTATGCGCTCGCGTAGGGTTGAGCGGGGCTGCTCTGTCTTGATGGGTTCTTCATTGCGTTCCTGATGGTCTGCTCGCGATCGCAGAGGTCTGGTAGTGTTCATCATCGCATTAATGAGGGTGTTACCGCGAACGCGTAAAGTGTTGCAATGTGAGTTTGTGCTTCGCGAACATGAGGCTTCCGCCGCGTTTGTGTAGGGTATCACTGGAGAGTTATTATAAGGTATTCTATTTTAGGGGTTTCAACCATTTATGCACTTTTGGAGCTATGGAGCACGGATTGAGGCGTTTCTTGAAGAAATTTTCACTATGTGGATTGGGGTAAGTGTTCTCTACTCATTTTTTATTTTATATCATGAATCGACCTTTGTTTTCGGCATTTGATTGACAATTCCAAAAGAGAACTTGGGGCGTTTTTGACTATAGTTTCATAGAGAGAATTCTTGGGTTTTGATCATCGATTCGAAGTCAGATTTGAGTGAAACAAGTATTGTTTGGACTCGTAATTGAATGACTTGTCGGATTTCGTGAGTTTTGTCGGGTTCCTAAGCACATGCCCCGGTTTTGACATTTTGGTCGAGTTGGGTGTCACGACCCAAAATCCATAAGGTCGTGATGGGGCCTGACACTACTGTCAGGAAAGCCAATCATTAAATGGTTAAGTTAAATTCCCTATTTTAACATTTTTGAAATCATTACCTTTCACTTTATTACATAATAACTGAATAAAATCCGCTAAGTAAATGTGATGGCTTAATATTCCATTTTAATAAAATACATCCCAAACACATCCCAGAACCCGGTGTCACAAGTGCATGAGAAAATTTATAAGAATTAAACAGATACTACAATGCTTGTCCGAAATACAACTGGACAAGGAATTTAAAATAAAAATAAATACATCTGAGGGAGACTCTGTCAGCTGCGGATCGCCTCAGGATGATGCAGCTCGCCTAAGTCTCCAAGCCGGCCAGATCGATGTGAAAGTACTTGTGCAGTAAAAATGCACAACCAGTGTAGCATGATTACAAAAACAACGTGTACTCAGTAAGTATCCCGCCTAACCTCAGAGAGGTAGTGACGAGAGGTCGAATTAGACACTTGCTAGAAGTCAATTTAGTATAGTCAAGTGAGACACTAAGCGGGAATATCATAGGCAATCTAATAAAATCAGGGATAAATAATATTAACTTCTTTCACATTTAACACTTTAAATCTTCGTCATTTCAGTTGGCAATTTAAAACTTCATAGGCCAATAAACAGGTAATAATTACAGAAAAAACGCAGCAATTATCATGTGCAAGAAATGCCGAGGGTCGAACGGCCCGAACCAACAATAATAAATTGTGCACTACCAAAGGGTCGAACGGCTCGAACCATAGATGCATCTATCTGCCCTGCTCGTGAATCGATCATGCGACACGGTCATACATAAATAACAAGGTCATCCTGCTCGCGAATCATACATGCGACTCAGGCACCCGCAGTTACACATATTGACACAAATAAACCACATTTTTATCAGGAAAATTAGCTATTCAATGAAGTGATAGAATTCTCCTTTTAATGAACATGAAAATAGTATTTAAAGCCTTTCTGGGGATTTACTTTCCATTTTCGACAGGGTTTCAAACGTTATAGATTTACCCGAAACACAATTATCCAAGGAAGAATCAATTCTCATTCTAGATGATTAAGAAAAGTAGACTCTATCATTCTTAGAGATTTAATTACTAATTGACAGCGTCACGTGATATGTTATTGACAAGGTCACAAGTACAACAAGTAAAGCATGCTAGTGGGTCCTAGACTACCCGAACATAGCATATTAGTAGCTACGCACGGACTCCCGTCACCTCGTGCATACGTAGCCCCCGCAAATAGTAGCACGTAATTAATTAGTTCACCTATGGGGACAATTTCCCCCTCACAAAGTTAGAAAAGAAGACTTACCTCCCTCCGAAATTCCATAACTGGCTCCCAAGCCCTTCAGACGACTCCAATTGATGCATAACACCCCAAAACTAGCCAAATAACGGGCAAAGCAATGAAAATATACTCTAATACTTTTAACAATTCAAATTATATAAATTCCTAACTCCACTCAAAGAATTGACCAAAATGCCCTGAGGCCCACGTTCCCGGATTCCAAAATTTCTCGAAGATAAACTCTACCATAGCCTTACTAACTCAAATATACAATTTACTCTTAATTTCATGCTCAAATTCGTGGTAATATTCCAAAATGCCAATTCTAGATTTTCTTCAAAATTCCCAAATTCATACTAATGTTTGCATGTCTAAATCCACGTAAGATCACATATTTAACTTAGAAATGGGAAGGAATCACTTAGCTAGTGATGCTTGATGAAAATCCCCTCTTGAAGCTCCCAAAAATTGCCACACCAAAATGAAAGAATGAAGAAATAGCAAATAATATCGTCTTTAAAACAATCTGGCCATGCCCAATTTCTTCTTTGTGTTCGCGACACCCTGAATGCGTTCGTGAAGGGAAATTTCCTTAACCCCTCCGCGTATGCAGGCTGCCCTGTGGAATCGCATAGGCCAAACGGCCCCAAGCTTCCCTTTCCTCTATGCGTTCGCGTCCCTATTGGCGCGTTCGCATAGAGAGCTCAGGCGACTCCTTCGCGTTCGCGTTCACCACCACGCGTTCGCGAAGGCCAAAACCAGCAGCCCTCCAAATTCCTCCTTCGCGATCGCACTCCCCTTCCGCGATCGCATAAGCCAAACTCAGCCCCTTAACTTTTCTTCTTCGCGATCGCATCCCAGGGACCGCGATCGCGATGCACACCAGAAACAGTAGAAGACAACAGCAGCAAATCACCCGGAATTGTCGCGAAACACACCTGGGGACCCCGTCCAATCACACGATCAGTCCCATAACATCCCCCGGACTTGCTCGAGGCCTCAAATCACATCAAACAACTCCGAAACTATGAATCGCACTCAAATTCAACCTTTATGAACTTCGAAATTTCAAACTTCTACATTCGATGCTGAAACCTATCAAATCATGTCCGATTGACCCCAAAGTTTGCACACAAATCATATTTGACATTACGGACCTGCTCCAACTTTAAAAAATGCATTCCGACCCCGATATCAAAATTTCCACTTCCGGTCAAATTTCTCAAAAACTTTAAAATTTCTATCTTTAGCCAAATGACTTCAAAATAACCTACGGACATCCGAATTTACTTCCGATCGCGCTCCCAACTCCAGAATCACCATACGGAGCTATTCCCAGGCTCGGAATCCCAAATGGACATCTATAACACCGAAATGACTTCCAACCCAAATTTATGAAATTCTTCTAAAATTCTATCTTCCATAATATGCGCTGAAACGCTCCCGGGTTATCCGACTCCTGATCCGAACATACTCCCATGTCCGAAATCATGACACAAACCCGCAGGTACCTTCAAATCCTGATTCGCAATTCGTTTCCTAAAAATTCCAATCTTAGTTAATTTTTCCAACTTAAGGCTTCCGAAATGAGAATATTTCTTTCAAAATCCACCCGAACTTCCCAAATTTCAATTCCGACCATGCGTACAAGTCACAATACTTGAAATGAAGCTTCTCATGGCCTCAAACCGCTGAACGACGTGCTAGAGCTCAAAATGATCGGTCAGGTCGTTACATTTGAGCTTTTGATTAAAGATTCGACCTTTATCGATTGGGTTTGCTTCCTTTGGCATTATTTTATGTATTTGAGTTTCTTTTGGCTAGTTTTGAGCCATTCGGAGGTCGGTACGTGCAGGATGGCATTCTTGGAGAATCATTTGGCTTGCTCGGTATTGGAATTGGTTTGTTCGAGGTAAGTAGCACTTCTAAACTTAGTGCTGAGGGTATGAAACCCTGAATTGTGTATTATATGTGTTTATCCTAAAATCGGATAAAAATTGAATTTATACGTGGTTTTAAGGATACGTGATATAACTTGGCACAAATTAAGAGAATAGATTAATATTGGAATTGTTGATAAAAGAAATAAATACAAACCAAATAAATCTAATAGCCTTGGCTCTCGAGTTCGATCTCCCTTGAACCAAGAGTTGTTTCAACTGATATAAGAACAGGGTAACAAGATAATGAAAGCTAGAAAATGACAGTATATTTCTTTATGTTGCGTAAAATGTGATGTTTTACAAATGATCAGACCCCCTTTATATAGTAGGTGAGTTCTACTCTTGGTACAGTTCTAAATGAAGTAATAAATCTCATGATTGGATAATTAATGGGCCTATGCTTGATACATACTGAGATCCCCGCCATGATTTACACCCGGTCACGGATACTTCGCCCTTATGTTATTAGACATTGGCAAATTTCCATCGATTTCACCTGATCTCGATTTTGTTTGGTCCTGGAGTCTCGAGCTTTGCGATTTAATCTCGCACCTCGGTTCGATAAGATTCGAGGTCGAACCTTAATCTACTATGTTCTAGTCTGGATTAGTCACACAAGGGGTTAGCCCGATTTTGACCATATACAGATAGTCCCCTTGTTTCTCAGAGAGGAAGTGACGTGAAATGATATGAACTTCCAAATCCCGTCTCGATGGGCCATGCTGTTAGCGACGAACGGTCACTGAGACACCCGATCATGACATAAGCAAGAAACGGGTACTGATACGTCCTGTTGGTCCTTATCAAGGCATTAAATACTTGTCATTTGCTGGTCGGCCACTATGGGTTATGAACCGTCACTAGCAAGCTATAAGTCCCTAACCTTTCTTCATTCAAACTTTACGTTCAAAGCTTATCCTATTCTTGTTTTTTTCAAAAATCCTTTTGATGCAACTCTTGCACCTAAATCTATTCAACCTTTAGCAAACAATATACCTTCTTCATTCCCTTTTCTCATGTTCTTCAATAGCGAAAACATCCAAGACTTTACCGCAGAAGGAGGCCGCCTCCTCATCACAACCCACCGGTGATGTGGCTATGGCGGAGCCTCAACCTGAGGAATTCAGTTTGCCGGGTCGATGCGAGCTGGTCTCGAGGTACATATGCACAATCATCAATTATCTCCTCACCAAGGTAAAATAGGACTGCAACTAGACCAATAAACATGTGGTGGTACCTTTGCCCGAGGAATTTATCACTACCCACATTGAGGGTTCCTATGTGTTTACACTTACCCCTTCAATTTTAGTCCCTTATACCCCTATAATCATTGTGTTCTACAAGCGGTACGATGTGACTCTGGGCCGGATCCATCCTTCCTTTTAGAGAATAGTGATTCTCATCCAATTATTCATTAGCAAAATCGAGGGGTGTCCCTTCACCCTCCATCTCCTTATGCGTCTCTACAGTCCCAAAATCTATTGGGGGAGGGGGGCTAATCTAGCTTGCTATTTTAGATTTGATCCCAGCCGAGGACATGGCATTTCTCGAGAAGTGGAACATGAAACGTAAGTACTACTTTGCCTTAAAGATTCAATCTTGTTGTTTTTCCTCCTATCTCTTTTCTTATCGATGTTTTTGGTGTTACAATTGCGGCCCAGATGTCGGGCGTAGTTCCTGAACATAAGGAATGTTTTGAGGGCCCTGTGTCACAGTGGTCATATTCCGAGTGTGCTTTGATGGAATTATCGAAGGGTCGATAGGAGGCCCATAATCATGCTAAGTTTCCTTTCCCAATGTAATAATGTTTGATTTCTCTTTTCGCTGTCAAATTGTTAACCATTTTCTTTTGCAGGTCTCCCTAAGGACATTGCTATGAGGCCTCCATCCGGTGATGAGGATGTGCCTCTCGATTCCCTTTCCCTGAGGCAGGCAGGGTGATAAGAAGAAATGAAAGGCTCTGAGTTCTCCAAACATGGAATAGAAAAAATTGAAGAAGAGATCGCGCAAGACTAAGGGAAATACTGGCGCTCTATCCTCGAACTCAATCCATCGGTTGAGGGATAAGTTTGAATAAAATGAAGAAGAAGAAGAAGAAAAATCCAAGATGGTGGCCCGCGTGCGGGCAAGTGTCGTGATACAAGGGCCCTCCAAACCGGAGGAGGTCGATGAAGGAGTTTTGGCCTATGCTCCCAAACTAAAAGGGGTGGAGGCGACTTTGACCCAAGCCAGGGAGGTCGAGAGAGAGACTAAGGCGACGCTTCTCGACCAGAGGGAGGTACCCCGTGAGACAATCTTGGGGTGATCGACATTATAGGGTCCCCTCATAATTCAGACGCCATGATCGGATAGGGTGGTTTGTTAGAGAGCCGTTCCTATGAGGGCCTCAGGCGACGACTGATATCCATAACTTACTAGATGGATTAGATTCCACTGCTTTGGAAGACGCTACTGGGTTTGGTGGCTTTTCAGTGCCAAGGAAGGTGCCATCATTGAGTGTCACTGGGTCTTCATTGAGCCCAAACCTGGTGGACCCATTCTCGGCCACAAGTGTTAACCGTGATGGTAGTCGGTCGATAAATTTCTCAGTCCCAGAGGATGCTCGTGTTTTCTCTACCCTCGTGGGGGTTGCTAGCTACCTCAACTACTTGGTGACCAAAGAATCCCAGGTCGTCATGGATGCGATGGAAGAACCCTTCCTATTGAATAAGGCCCAACATGATTTGAATCGGGTAACTTCGAGTGTTACTTCATTTACTTATTTTACATTTGAAGTTGTAAACAATCTAACACCTTTCTTCACGCTTCGAGGCCTCGGTATAGAACCATGAAGCTTTCCTCCGAATCCAGGAGGAGTTAACCTAGCTCGAGGTTGAGGTTCCGGAGCTCACCGGGAAGAGAGATACTTACAAGATTCTGAATGAGAAGCTTCAGGTCGAGCTAGAAGAGACTTGGAAATAGCATGCCGGTTCGGTCGAACATGTAATACGAATATTCGATCTTAGCGATGATGATTTAAACACTTTGGCTAATGACCCGAATCTACAAGCTCAAAAGAGAATTGACCAAATCGAGAAACTTTGGGTAGAGGTGGACGCGGTGAAGGCTGAGGCCGAAGAATAGAAGAAAAATATGCGTCGTCTGGTTTTAGAAAAAGAAACTTCCCGGGCACACTTGGCTTCTGTCGAGATTCAGCTTTGAGCTGCAAAGGAGAAAAACTCGGTGCATGCCAAGAGGATCGTGGAGCTCAAATCTGAGCTTAACTCACCTATTTTTGACCAAGAGAGCCTGGCTAAGGAGCTCGAGGGGGCCAAATCGAAGTTGGCCGTGGACAATACTAAGGATGATGCTAGGCTGGCCCAATTCACGAGTAATGTCGAGGCCATTCAGGAACATGCCAAGAGCATGGTAGATCATGTGAAGTGGTAAGCTCAGAGGGATGTCCTCGAGGGAGTCCGCGCACAGGGCTTCCATATATTAGTAGAAATCGAGAATGCCAAGGCAGAAGAAGCTAGGGCCTTGAAGTTGGCTTTTGTCACGCCCCAACCTCGGGGAGCGCGACCGGCGCTCAACCGAGTGAACCTGGTCGAGCAAGACTATTAAGCCTTTCCTACCTGACTCGCTCACAATCCAAAGGAATACGTTATCATTACCTAAATACAAACCCACAATATATATATATATATACATATATACATATAAGTGTTGCTAATTCATTAGGTACCTCATTAGTAAGTTTAAAAGTACATATACCTTACAATTTAGTGAAACTGAAATCCAAAGCATTACTTAGTTCACTGACCTTCCCAACACCCAAATACAAACCCACATCATTGTCTACGGGGCCTTTAAAGATACAAAAGACAAAAATGACCATGTCGACGATAAGTCCCAGGCTATACCTCAAAACGTGTAAACATACAAGCAAAAGAAGTACATCATCATCCCCTGGAAGAGTAGGGGCTCACCAAAGTTACTGAGAAGGGGGAAACGCTGTTAGCTGCGACCGGTATTGTCTGTTGTGGGATCACCTACATCCATTTAAAGATGTAGCTCCCCCGGCAAAAGGGAGTTAGTACCAACGAATAGTACTAGTATACATAACCAAACACCATCTCCATAGAAGAGAAAAATCAATAAAATTCAAGAAAGAAAGAAATTAATCAATAAATCAGTGAGATCATGGGAAACACCTCAACATCAAATAAGGAATCACTTAAGCCATAAAGAGTAATCATTATAACTTTATCTTGGCCATCACTAGAATTAACAACTTATTATTCACACTACCACCGTACTTTTATACGGAATCCGATCACGACCCGATTGGCTAGGTCGTCTCCCTTGGAGACATGTGTCCATAGTACAAATTCCTGCTTCACTTCCAATTCAAATCATAGAACAATACCACCATGTGTGCGGCATGGTGTCCGATCAAGCCCTGATCGGCTAGGCCGTCTTACTCAAGACATTCAAATTTTATCAATCATCCCGTCTCTCATTTCATGCACATATTTCAATTCGGAAAACTCCTAGTGGCCACAATTATTAATTCATGTTTGGCACTTGGCCACATTTCACAATTCAAGTTCCTTCCCACACATTTCACATTATTACCAATTCCATCAACAAATCGTGCAGTGCAAAACATCAAGTACACATGAGAACAACATGAATCATGGGCACATAGAGACTGTCACATCCTTTGGCAATTTAACACATTTTCCACGATTTCAATACATCATTAAGTAACAATCGTAGCATGAGAGGGAAAATTTGAATACATGTTACACATAAAGGTTTACTACACAAGCACGTTACAATATCATCTGCTACATCAGTCAAGATTTATAACGATATCATCTGCTCAATCTATTTTTCAATGTGATAAATTGAACTAGAATTAGGAAATAGATCATAATTTTTAGCTCACTTGCGCATTTTCTCATACATCATGTGTTCATTAAGGATTTGTGGCCTTTTTATGGTAGATTATACCAGCCCATTCCCCATTCTTATTCATTTCTATCCTACATTGATTGTAGTCCCCCTCATCATCCATGCATGCAAAATAATAAACCCCTAGCTCATGACCTATCTTGATAGGTACCCATTTTAGAAGAAATTTCAGAATTTTGCTTAGCTGAGTTTAGATTCTTACCTTGTTATGGAGACCCTCTTGAAAAGCTTTAGTGTTTTAAGCAAGAATTTGAGGAATATTGAATAGGATCGTTTTCCCCCTCTAAGGTCCTTTCTCTTACTATGTGGTATCAAGAAATGAGCTCAAAATGGACTATGCATGTGATTTATCGATATAGGATCGGGTTAAACGAATTAAAAATTTGGAGCCCCGACACAGATCTACGGTCGCATATGTGACCGCATAATACATATGCGGTCCGCAAAGAAACCGCAAAAACCAGCCTTCAAAACTTGAAATAACTGACCGTGTATGCGACCATTATGTGGTCCGCACACTTGTTATGCGGTCAGATAATGCACTGTAGAACTCCCTTCACAAAAACTCAGGGGCGATTACGTGGTCCGCATATTGATTAATCGACCGCATAATCGACCGCATACTTGCCTCAAAACTGGCTAACTTCCTGATTCACTCTACGACCATTATGCGGTCTATAGAGTGATTATGCGGCCGCATAATGGGCTGCAGAAATGCACATATTTTTAAAACATTTTCCTTTACTCTAAAAACGTATTGTTCAATCCAAAAAGTCCGAACCGCGGCGAGCTTTTTGTATTATTAAAACACGTAAATCTAATCTTGGCATCACGAAGTACCGGGTTTCTAGGTAAAATTTTATGGGGCCTTCCATCCTCCCCCACTTAAGATCATTCGTCCTCGAATGAGGATCAAGTTTTTCTTAATAACTCTTTATACAACTTCAGTTTTTGTACCGTATACCATTAGCTCCAAATTTGTCTAACCCCCTATTTTCCAAAATGTTTGCCAGAGTTTCCTTTGTAACCAGGCTTTTCCACCTGTCAGAGAGCCCACAAACACATTCTAACAACACATTTATGATTACATAACGAAACGGAACACAAAATAACACTAATCGAGGCTTCATATGGAACATATAGCTAAGAAGGAATATATTTGCCTTAGCGGAACAAGTGATACAAAATTTATGGTAAACAACTTCATAGAATTATTACATGGCTATTTAAACAAATGCGGGTACTTCTTTTTCATTTCATCCTCGGCCTCCCATGTAGCCTCCTCAACTTGCTGGTTTCACCACAATACTTTCACGGAGGCAATCTCTTTGTTTCACAATTTTCGGGCTTGCCAATCAAGAATGGCAACGGCAAGCTCTTCATACGACATTCCTTGGTAACCTCAATGGTCTCTATTGGAACAATAGCTGACGGATCTCTCACTACTTTCTTCAACATAGACACATGGAATACCGGGTGCACCAACGACATCTCGGGTGGAAGCTCAAGCTTTTATGCTACCTGACCGATCCTTTGAATGATTCTATATGGCCCAACATACCTTTTACTCAATTTCCTTCATTCCCAAATCGCATAATACCCTTTATGGGGGGAACCTTCAAGAATACCCAATCATCTTCTTTGAACTTCAAATCCTTACGACGAACATCCGCATAAGAGTTTTGGCGACCCTGAGTAGTTTTAAACCGCTCCTTAATGATCTTAACCTTTTCCATAGCCTGATGCACAAGGTCTGGCCCTATCAGTTTGGCTTCCCCGACCTCGAACCACCCAATGGGGGATTTATATCTCCTACCATACAATGACTCAAATTGTGCCATCTGAATACTAGCATGGAAGTTGTTATTATAAGTGAAATGAATGAGTTGAAAATATTCATCCCAGCTACCTTTAAAATCAAGAAAACAAGCACGCAACATGTTCTCAAGCGTCTAAATAGTCTGCTATACCTTCCCGTCAGTCTGTGGATGGAAAGTCGTGCTAAGATTCATCTGCGTACCAAAACCTTGCTGAAATTGCTTCTGAAATTAGTTGTGAACTAGGCCCCTCGATCGGAAATGATGGAAACTAGAGTGCCATGGAACCTGACTATTTCCTTGATATAAAATTGGGCATACTATTCCGCGGTGTCGGTGGATTTAACTGGTAAGAAATGTCCCGATTTCGTGAGCCGATCCACAATCACCCTAATTTAATCAAACTTGCGCGGAGTGCGCGGTAAGCCGACTACAAAATCCATATTGATAATTTCCCATTTACCATTGGAATTTCTATGCTTTGTTCCAACCCACCAGGACATTGATGCTCAGCCTTCACCTGTTGAAAATTCAAATACCTTGCCACAAAGTCCGTCACGCTTCTCTTCATGTCATTCCACCAGTAGACCTCTTTGAGATCATGATACATATTTGAAGAACCTGAATGCATGGAATATCTAGAAGTATGATATTTTGCCAAGATTCTTTCCCGAAGACCATCCCCATTTGGAACACATAGTTGCCCTTGGTATCATAATGTACCGTAATCCATATTAAGAGAAAAAGCTGAGGTTTTGTGTCATTGGATCCTCTCCTTCAGCTGTACTAATAACGCATCATCATATTGCTTTTCCTTGACTTCTGCCACAAGCGATGGTTTTGCCCTATTCTTCACAATTACCCCTCCCTTATTATAGTCCGCAAGACGAACCCCCAAATTGGCCAACTGGTGAACCTCCCGGGCCAACGACCTTTGACAAGCCTCCAAGTGAACCAAACTACCCATGGATTTTCTTACTGAGAGCATCCACCACCGCATTTCATAAAATAAGGAATCACTTAAGCCATCAAGAGGAATTATTTATAACTTTAGCTTGGCCATCACTAGCATTAACATCTTATTATTCACACTACCACCGTACTTTTATATGGAGTCCTATCACGACCCGATCGACATGGTCGTCTCCCTAAGAGACATGTGTCCATCGTACAAATTATTGTTTCAATTTCATTTCAGTTCATAGCACAGTACCAATATGTGTGCGGCATGGTGTCCGATCACGGCCTGATCGTCTAGGCCGTCATACACAATACATCCAAATTTTATCAATCATTTCATCTCTCATTTCACGCACATATATTAATTCAGTAAATGCTAGTGGACATAATTATTAATTCATGTTTGGCACTTGGCCGCATTTCAGAATTCAAGTTCCTTCCCACACATTTCACATTATTTCCAATTCCATCAACAAATCGTGTAGTGCAAAACATAAAGTACACATGAGAACAACATGAATCATGGGCACATAGAGACTGTCACGTCGTTTTGCAATTTAACACATTTTCCACGACATTAATACATCATTAAGTAACAATCGTAGCATGACGGTGATCATTTGAATACATGTTACACATTTACACAAGCACGTTACGATATCATCTCCTACATCAGTCCATATTTACAACTTACATCAAATCGTAGGGGCACCATGGGGGTTCGATTGATAAGAAAAGGGTTTTTTAGCCATACATACCTCAATTGCGTTTCTTTAGGCTCTACAATTATCCATGACCCTTAGCAATCTCAATCTGTTTAGCAATGTGAGAAATTGAACCAAAATTAGGAAGTCGATCATAACTTTTAGCTCACTTGAGCATTTTCTCATGCATCATGTGTTCATTAAGATTTTGTGGCCTTTTTATGGTATATTACACCAACCCATTCCCCATTCTTAGCCATTTTTATCCTACATTGATTCTAGTCCCCCTCATCACCCATGCATGCAAAACAATAAACCCCAAGCCCATGAACTATCTTGCTAGGTACCCATTTTAGAAGTAATTTCAGAATTTTGCTTAGCTGAGTTTAGATTCTCACCTTGTTACAGAGACCCTCTTACAAATCATTAGTTTTTTAAGCAAGCATTTGAGGAATATTTAATGAGGATCACTTTCCCCCTCTAAGGCACTTTCTCTCACTCTATGGTATTAGGAAATGAGATCAAAATGGACTATGCATGTGATTTATCGATATAGGATCGGGTTAAAAGAATTTAAAATTTGAATCCCCGACACTGATCAGCGATCGCATAACAGATATGCAGTCCGCAAGGAAACCACAAAAATGAACCTTCAAAATTTGAAATAATTGTCCATGTATGCGACGATTATGTGGTTCGCATACTTATTCTGCGATCGCATAATGTACCTCAGAACTCCCTTCGCAAAAACTCAAGGGAGATTATGCGGCGAATATGCGGTCCGCATACTGATTATGCGACCGCGTAATCGACAACATAACTTGCCTCAAAATTGGCCAACTTCCTGATTCACTCTGCTGCCACATAATGGGCCTCAGAAATGCACACATTTCAAAAACATTTTCCCTTACTCCAAAATCGTATTGCTCAATCCAAAAAGTCTGAACCGCGAAACGCTTTGTCTACTATTAAAACACAAAAATCTTATCTTGGCATCACGAAGTACCCGGTTTCTAGGTAACATCTTACGGGGCCTTGCAGCTTTCCGCATGGAAAGCTCCGAGAGCTTGCCTAAATCTGGGTGGGGAAGACCCCGTGGATGAAGATGCTGCCTCCAATGAGGACCACACCACTTAGGTTTTTAGATGTTTTTACTTTATGTTTTTTTTTTGTATCTTTTGAGGCTGTTTTGGCCATTGCACACTCTTTTATCGGGCCATTCTGGCCTTTGTTTATAACATGTAACGGGGATATTTAGCCTTTGTAAATTATATATATATATATATACACACACACACACACACATACACACAAAAGGCTTTTCCCTTTCATGACTTTCAAATTTCTTCTTTGCTTTATTTGTATTCGCAAAGGTCGAGATGCCTTAGCTTGAAATAATAAGGTTGTGTTCCAATGTTCGAAAAAACCTTACCTTTATTGCCTTTTTGGGTTAATTTGATGATACCAAAAACTTTCCCTCGAAAATATCTTAAGCTTATAGCTTTCCCGAGGGAAACCTTTAGAACTAGTTGTGAAAGTTTTTCTTTTTCGAAGGCCTTTTCGGATGTCTCTGACCTATGTTAATTTGGCTGTGGCCTTATAGTTCTGGAGCTTCCCAGGATAACATTCCCCGAGTCTGGTGGCCATGGACTTTTGAAACCGGGGAGTTGCCCACTAGGTCTTATGCCCCCGACGCTTGGTGATTTGGGCTGTTTGAGTTTCGGATGGCAGTCCCCAAGTGAGGAAGTGGTTGTTCGAATTCTGATTATGGATTGCCCTTGGGCTCGTTACTTTTGGAAGTACGAAGCTCTTTAACGGATGTAAAGAGAATTTTTTTTAAATATTAGATAATCACAAGGAAAGTACTTCTCTTTGTTCTTGAGCAAAACCATCATACATGTGTACATGTTTTATGCCAGGGTTCGAGCAATCTACACGGGAACGGTTTGTTTTGACCGTTTGACCCTTTCAATAAATCCAATCTATTGAGACCTTTCCTTTTCGAAGTAGTTTCCTCGCTAGAGTTGATATCCGAAGGTAATGCATATCTGAGGGTAATCCCCCCTAGTATTCGAGGTTGATTGAAAAGGAACCTCGAATATTGTTGAATTGACATTCGATGCCGATTCATAATCGGGATTGTTTCTAAGTTGCACGATCCATTGTTGCCTCGTTAAAACATTGCCAGAAAACCATTTGGGACAAAACCGGTCGAAGGGAAAAAGAGTGCAACACATGTTTTCAGACTGACTTCGTACGGCTTCTCGTTGATCAACCGCATGTGTTAGTCCGAAATCAAAAAATCAATGAAATATCGGAGGTTAGCTCTTCAATTGAACTACCTCTCAATCCGTTGTTTTTTTGCGACCAACCGGACAAGGGCGGCTTCGCGCTTTTTGTCAAATAGCTCCAAGATCGTAATCATGGCCTCGTCATTTGACTCATTTGTGACATATCGGTATCTGATACTCGGCTTCCCGACTTTGACCGAATTAAGGCTTCGGCGCCAAAAACCAATGAGAACGGAGTAGGACTACGTGTAGGATCTCCTTCCATTTCCCTATGGCATTGGTTAGCCTCATCTTAAGGTTTTGGATTATGGTTTTCTTGGTCATTTTAGCATGCCCGTTTCCGCAAGGGTGATAAGGTGTTGATAAGATTCTTTTAATTTCATGTTCTTCGAGAAACTTGGTCACTTTGCTCCCGATGAACAGTTTCCCATTGTCACACACAATTTTAGATGGCATCCCGAACCGATATATGATGTGGTCCCAAATCAAGTCGATGACTTTCTTCTCCCTAACCTTCTCATATGCCTATGCTTCAACCCTATTAGGAAAATAATAAGTCATAAATAAGATAAATTGAGCCTTACCTGGCGCCCATGGAAGACGGCCAACGTTGTTCATTCCTCACTTTATGAATGTCCACGAAGACAAGATTGAATGAAGAAGTTCCCGAGGTTAGTGAATCATCGGTGCATGTCTTTCGCATTTGTCGCATTTTCAAACAAACTCTTTCGCATCTTGCCATGCCGATCCAGTAATAGCCAGCTCTGATTACCTTTTGAACCAATGATTAAGAACCAAATGGTTTCCGTAAGTGTCTTCGTGAATTTCCCTCAGAACATACTCGGTATCTCCTGGTACCAGACATATCGCTAGTGGGACATCGAACATTCTTCTAAACAAGGTTTCGTCTTCATACAAGGTGAATCAGGCTGCCTTTGTGCGCAGAGCCCTCGATTCCTTTGGATCTAAGGGAAGTTTCCCACTCTTCAAATACTTTATATATTTGTTTCTCCAATCCCAAGTTAAGCTTGTGGAGTTTATCTGGGCGTGTCTTTTTTCGATTACCGATCTCATGAGTTTCACAACAACCCCTAAGTTGAGCTCGTCGTCCTCGACCGACGACCCTAAGTTTGCAAGGGCATCGGCCTCCCTGTTTTATTCTCAAGGCACGTACTGCATTTTCCATTCCTTAAATCAATGTAAAGTTACATGTAACTTATCTAGGTAACTTTGCATTCATTCTTATCTAACTTAAACGTTCTGTTAACCTGATTAACCACAAGGAAGGCATTGCACTTGCCTTCGACCACCTCCGCCTAAAGCCTTTAGCTAGTCCGAGAGCTGCAATAATGGCCTCATTGTTGGCCTTGTTGTTAGTCAATTTCACAGTCATAATAATAGATTTTCAAACCACGTTGCCTATGGGCGATTTTAGTACGATGCTGAGTCCCGACCCCTTTATGTTTGATCCACCATGTGTAAAGAGGGTCCAGATTACCGAGGACGTCCCCGAGTTTACCAAAAACTCTCTTTCTACCTCGGGTATTAGGGTGTACATGAGGTCAGCCACGAAGTCTTGCAAAATTTGAGACTTAATGGTTGTCTAGGGTAGATATTCAATACCATACGCGTTGATTTCTACGGCCCATTTGGCCAATCGTCCCGAAAGCTCGGTGTATACAACTAAAATCGGAGAGACCGATTTTATGTTTACTATGGCATTTCATATCCCATCTACAGAAGGATCAAGGTATAGCTCGAGGCCCCACCCTGAGTGTTCCCTATGTTCGACCTCAGTACAATGCAAATTGGCAACTGTAGTGAGCAGGCGGCAAGTGGGCGAAACTGACCAGGTCTGCAAAAGTAGTACAAGTCTGCACCATGACATTAAATAGATGTACCAGCTGCATATCTTTGTAATAAATGCTTATGTACTATGTTGGGATTCCCCCTCCTATATAAAGGGGACCCTTATCATTTTTTGCACGGAGGAGATTCAATACAAGGAACAAGAACATTCTTTGCTCTCTAGCTTAAGCACCCTCTATTGTCTCCTTACTAATTTATTACTTACAATTATTGTATTTCATTGATTGTTCTTCATTTATTGCTCATCATTGATCATAAATAGCCTCCTTCGAGGCCCATAAAACTGTTATAGCTTCTTCGTCCCTTCAATGTAAAGCATCGAGCCCTAACCTCGAGGACCTATCTCGGCCATTTCGGAACCCCCGACTTAAGGCAGTCTGGTTTGCCTATTTTCGATTTCACATCACTCTTACCTCGTTTCTTTTACTCACACTTAGCATCTATTACCTAAACAACTAGAATTAAAGTAAATCACATATTTTTAGAACCACATAATAAAATTTAATTGTCATTACCATTTACAAGGTAAACACTCGAGTTTTTTCATTATATTTCGCAATTGATAAGTCGTTACAACACATATGCGGTGTTATTGAAAGTACCATTTCAGTTTCGAGAGGCGCTTGCCAAAGCGAGTGCCAATTTTTCTAGGTGGGGATAACATAATAGATCAGAAATTGCATACCTTGTTCTTCTTGAACTAAGACTCCACTTATCTCTATCTACAATACTACCAAATATAAATACAGTTGCTCGTTTGCCCTCGACGTGTGAAGAAGCAACGGGCTTGATATGTATCATTTTAGATCTTCCAAGGCCTGTTGGCATTACAGAGTCCATGTGCAGTTGTTTTGCTTCTTCAGCAACTAGAACAATTGTTGACTCTTATTTGAGGACCTTGAGATGAATCGCCCCATGGCGGTTATGCGCCTGATGATCCTCTACACGGCCTTCACGTTGTCCACTACCGTGATGTCCTTGATAGCTTAGATCTTTTTGAGGTTGATCTCAACTCCTCGGTTGGAGACCATGAATCCGAGAAATTTTCCTGACCCGACTCCGAACGCGCATTTTTTCCGTTCATCTTAATGTTGTATTTCCTCAATATATTGAAGGTTTCATGCAAATGCTTCAAATGGTCCTCTACTCGCAGGGACTTAACTAACATATCATCAAGGTAAACTTCCATAGATTTCTCTATTTGTTCTTCGAACATCCGGTTTACTAGGCGTTTGTAATTGGCATCAACATTTTTTAATCCAAATGGCGTTGCGTTATAGTAGTAGGTACCAGATTTAGTGATAAACGAGGTCATTTCCTGAGCATCTCGGTTAATTTGTTTCTAGTTGTACCTGGAATACGCCTCCAGAAAACTGAGGATCTCGTGGTCGTCCATGGCATCGATCATGTGATCAATGTTGGGCAAAGGAAAAGAATCCTCGGGGCATGATTTATTTAAATCCTTATAATTCACACACATTATTAGTTTGTTCCCTTTCTTAGGAACTACTAATATGTTTTCTAGACATTCATGGTATTTGATTTGCGGATGGACCCTATTTTAAGAAGCTTAGTTACCTCGTCTTTGATGAAGGCATACATGATTTGGGCTGGGTCTTCATTCTGTTTCACCGGATAGAATTTTGGGTCCAAGCTTCGGTTATGGGTGGTGATTTCCGGTGGGATCCCTTTCATGTCTAGATGGGACCAAGCAAAACAACCTAGGTTAGCCGTATGAAATTGAACAAATTTTTTCCTAAGCTCGAGAGTTAGCCCCGTGTCCAGGTATACCTTTTGGTCGAGCAGATGTTCGATCAATATGACTTGCATCAGCTCTTTGACCGTTGATTTGGTAGCGGCGGAGTCATCAGGGAATATTAATGATAGGCTGTAATCTCATGTTTTAGTCGATTATTACATTCCAATTTACTGCACTTTAGTTGAGTTTGAGCTTTAATCACTAATTTTTTGCACTAATTGTGTGTTTTATTCCTTGTAGGAGTGATTTCGAGCTATGTAGGTATTATGGAATGAATTCAAGTGATCTGGAGCTTTTCAGTTTGTGTAAATGCGCAATAAATTAAGTCGGGATCGTGTTTTGGGATAAATGGATGATAGTTTAGAACGAATGAAGAATCGAGCAAGCATAGTACGCAGTGTCCGGTAAAATGCACATAACGTTTTGCTCGGACCTCTATTTGGGCTCTATAATTTAGTTTTGGAAATCTAATTCAAAGGGTTAAAACTTCTATGTTTTACGTATTTTTAAATTCTAAATAGAACAGGGTGAAAAGTGCATGGAAAGTACGCAGCCGCGCACTGACCGCGCATATGGGGCAGTCCAGGTACACGGCCGCGCACGTCCTGTCTGGGAAAAGTGTCCTTTTTCGCGTAGGAAAAATTGTATGTGTTTGGGCCCAACCCTACTTGGTATATATACAAGGAAAACGATATTTTTGGGACTTTTGACATAATTTAGACCTAAGGAAACTAAGGAGAAGAGGGAGAAGCAAGAGGACAAGGATTTCACCATTCATCCTCACTCAAGACAAGGGTTTTGATGTTTTTCGTTTTCCTTTGACTTAGACTTAGTTGTGATGAATTTCTCCATATACATGGAGTAATTGTTCCTGATGGATTGATGGATTTGGTGTTTCGAGAATTGTTTGTTGATATTAACTCTAGTTTTATGTATTGAGTCGTTTTGGGTGTTTTTAATGTTGCATATATATTCACATGTTTATGTAATTGAAAAGGGCATATTTTTTGATGTTTTGCATTATCTTGTTGGTTGAATTCGTTGATTCTTCCTAGTAATCGAAAAAGGCTAGTTTAATTATTGTGTAGACCTAGTTAGGTGGATAATCGGGAGAGGTTCTCCTAAAGATTAACCCACTACGAATTCTTGCATATGTTGACTAAGCTTAACATAGTTTATATTTTGAGGTTGAGACTTAATCGAGAGAGGAGTTTTCTACTGAACGTTCGAACTAATAATAGAGTGAGTTTGAGAGACTCACTTGAACCATGGAGTGAAGTAACTAGAGTTAATTACTAAAAAAGTATCTTGCACCTATCCAATCAACCCCTATTTTCTCCTAATTGCTATCTTCTTTGCTTACACTTGTTGAAATTGTCATTAGCCAATAGTTTAGACTTTTAGTTAATTTTAGTCTTCATTCACACAAATATAAATGGTTGATCATCTTGGATAGAAATTAATCTAGATGCTACGAAATCAGTGTTTAAATTCAATCCTTGTGGATATGATATTTTCTGTACTATATTGGACTAGCGAGCCTATGTTTATACGTTGGTTTTGCGCTCATCAAATTTTGGCGCCGTTGTCGGGTATTTCCAATCAATGGTGTTAGAAATAGATTGTAGTGCTAATTCAAGAATTAGGTTAGTTTTTTTTCTTTTCTTTTTCATTTTCTATTTTATTTTCTGTTTTAGTTATCTTCTTTTCAAGATTTGTTTTGTAGTTCATAATATGTTGGAGAAGATATTATAGATATTGAACTCTAAATGTTGTTAAGATCGAGTGCAACCAGCCTAAGAAAATGGTTGAAGAGTTAGCAGCTGAATATTATCAATGGTCTGCTATTTGTTTTAAATGCTGTGGAAATCATCTATGGGTTGACTGCCAAGAAGGTATGTATTCCTCATATGGTTCGTATTTTGAACAGTCTCACTATGTTTATAATTCGTACCGGTATGAGGATTCATATGTGCACAATCTTGACTTTGGTTGGGATGAATACCCTTATTATAACTGGAATGGAAGTAGAGTGAGACAACCACCTCATGGGGACAATGGTAGTTTGGAAGAGCTTTTGTATAAGTTGATAAATAAGCCGGTAGAGAGATTTACACAAGATTATGAAGCCATGAATAACCTAACATTGAAAGAAAGTCAAATATTAAGTACACTTTCAAAAAGCTCATTGCGTTGTGATGGTGAATATATGGAGTAGATACCTTGTGAGAATGAGCCTATCTAAGAGGATGAGCATCCACAGAGAGAGATTTTCACTATTCAAGATGACTCTAATTCAACTTAGATGATTGAAAATAAGGATGTGGTTGAGTGTGAAGCAACAGAAGAAGAGTTCAGAACCCCATCCACCTTTCCACATATGCAACATTTGGTATAAGAGAATGAGAAACAAATAGTATTGGACATACCAAAGGAATATTCACTTGATCTTTCTTCTTTGTTTTCTTATTAATATTTATCATGTGGATTTTATTTTTGGGGATTTACATGAATATGTATGGATTGATCCTGTGAAAGAATGCAGAAACAAGTCAAGGATAATCATGAACGAGAAATTCACCCCTCATGATGAGGACAAGAAAGAAAGAAAAGAGCGGGTCTTGCAGGTATCCTTTGAAATATTGGGCTTAATGATCTCCATAGAGAAACCCAAGGAGCAAATACAACGAATGGACTCAGAATTCGTGGTGGAGTTCATAAGTTCTCAGAAAAGAAGAAAGTTCAGGAAAGTTTCCTCTACCTTATGCATTTTAATTGTGTTTCATAGGGACATGCCTTAACTTAAAGTGTTGGGTGGGGGATAATCTTATGAATGTTTTAGTTTTCTTTTTGTTAGTTGTAGTAGTTAGAAATAAAAAAAATTGAAAAGAAAACATAAAAATTAAAAAATATTTGACTTTTCTCGACAATTGATATCGTTCGACAAGTTTCTTGAGGGATTTAAGTTGAAAGGAAAAGACTAAAAGATTTTCTTTTTTAGGTAGTGTAATAATTCCCCCTTGGTTTTTCTTTGTGTCGCGGTTCTTTTGCAAGGTTTTTTTTAACCAAGTGTTGTTAGTTTTATTTTTTGTTAGAAGTAGGAAACTTTTTGCTATGGTTTGATATGAAAGCAAAATCTCTTGGGTTTGTTATGCCTTGAGAATAATAAGTGCGTTAGTTGTGATGCTTAGGCTCAGTTTTTGACTCTTGGGTAAGTACCTTAAATTGTATGACCTTAATGTTGCTTAACTGCTTCGACTAGACTGTCTTGATAGTCTGATCTTGAGTGAGTTATGTGGAATGTGGGTGTGATGTTTTGTATTATTTTGTACATTGCATTTGATGTCTATAACTTTCTCGTGTGCGTGCAAAGTTAAATAGTACTTTAGTCAGTCTTGGAAGTCATATATGTGTTTCTTTGTTGAGCCAACTATATGTGTTGTACGCACCTAATTATTATGTATCTTAGCTAAACCCTTTGAGCCTGTAATCTTGTTTCTTTGACAATCACATTACAAACCTTACCACTTGTTTGAATTTATCATATATTTGAACCTTGTACGTCTCATGAGCACTTGAATTGTTATGAATGTTGTATAAGTTGAAGTGTGGGGTGGTTGGTTTGGTTTGTGAGTGGAACTATTGAAATAAGGAGAAATGTGCAATGTTATGAAAAAAAAGTGTGAGCCACTTGAATTGAATATGTTGTGTGCAACATATTCTTTGATAAGTGGTATCTCCTGATGTGATTGTGCTTAAAGAAGTTGGGAGTTAATGTATATTGATGTGAAGGTGGAGTTATGGTTTGACATAAGTGTGGGGTTTCAACAGTTCAAGTGTATGTATTAATGTGCTTAGGGAGGTGTACTCACTCTTATATTTAAATGTATCCTACCCGCTGTTGATACCCAATTTTTCCTAAAAATTATTTTGAAACTTGCATGTATACCTTCAGAATAAGTTTTTATAACAATTGGTATTTTTCCATAATTTTCCAACATTTCTATTAATTTATTCTAATTTATCCGGTAATTTATCTCCAATAATTAATTATAAATTACATTACAAACGATTTCAAAAACACTTCTTGACTTAATATATTAATTTTTGGTCCTATTAAGACCTAATTATTTCACAAATTACCCAAACTGGCCTTGTTTGGCCATAATTGCAATAACTTTGCAATTATAGCCTAACTATATATTTCGTGTTATTTTTACTCAATAATTAGTCATTTATATTTTAAATACTAATTAATCATATTAATTTAGTCTATTTAGCATCAATTTAATTTTTTATATAATTATTAGCCATTTTTATTAATTATTTAGCTATTTTTAGGGGTATTTAAAATTTAGCCACTTTAATTTCGATTTTAATCCAATAAAAACCGGACCCCTTAACCCAATTAATACCCATCCCAATCTTCAAATCTCACTCGACCCAACCCCTCTCTAATCAGAGTCGTTGATTAATTCAAATCAATGGCCCAAATCTCCCCTTACTATAATAACAGCTAAAGACTACCCCCCTCCGTTAATTCCCCCCCCCCCCCCCCCCCCCCCCTTTTGAGCTCTGTCTCTCCTTCTCCGGCCACCTCCCTTGCCGGAAACTATGGAGTTTCACCTTTCCTCGACTTTATGGCTTCGCCTTTCATTCCTGAGTCACCGGTGGAGGCTCTCAAGTGACCCTGAGGCAATACACTCCCATCTCCGGTCTCGCGGCACGTTTTCCGGCCTCCTATGGCCATTCGAGTAAGGTTCTTGTATTTTCCGGCCAAACACTGGTAATATCTAAACCTCTTCTCCGTTTTGGATTTTCTCTGAAACCCTAGATTTAGTCATCCGATCTTTTTAGAGTTGTGACAGAACTATGTCTCTTTCAAGGTTTTCACCTGTTTTCTCTTAAAACCCCTTGGTTTTTCAAATGACCCTTCATTTTTAAGAGATAGGGTTTCTTAATCTTTTTTAAAAAAATGCTTTACCTTCTTATTTTAGTACTAATCTTGATTTCCAGTATGTTTTAAATGTTTTGCTTAAATCTCCTCTTATACCCTAAATATTCTCATGAAACCCCAATTTTATGGTTTATGTTCGTATTATTTTCTATGTTTGTCTAACTTATAGGTTTTTCTGTACTTCATATGTGTTGTATGATTTCCGCTTTAATTTATTGAATGAATCTATGAATCTCTACTGTTCTCTACTACTTGCTTAGGGTTTCTTTGATTTTGTGCTATTTGCTGTTTAAACAAATTTGATTGTTTGTTATATCGATGTTTTACATAATATTCTTCACCGATTCTATTGGTTTCCCTCAAAGATGCGATATTTTCCTTAAAGTCATGATTTTGTGTATTTCCCTGTGATTCTGTACTGACTGTTGAACTGTTTCCTTGTTTGCGTGGTACTTTCCTTAGTTAGTATTGATGCTCTATGATTTTCAAACCCATTCGTGATTCTTGTGACTGATTTTAAGAATCAAAATAGTATTCTTCCTTATTTTGTGCTGTCAATTGTTTGACATATATTTTCCTTAATTATGTATTGTGCACTTAGCCTTTATTACATGCCACATTCTCTATTACTTCTATTATGGTAAAGTCAGTCTTCTAAGTGATTATTTCCTTATTTGATGCAACTTGTACCCGTTTGAATCATGACTCCCTAATTAAAGGGAGTCCGGTCCTGTGATTGATTCCAATTGGTATTGTTTCTATAGTTATGTTAAGTCAGTACTTGTTACCTTATTCTCTACTCGTTTTAAAAAAAAACTATAAAAACTTTAGCACAGACACGATCATACAGGAAGCATACTCATTGTCACGACCCAATTCCGGAATCGTGATGGCGCCTATCGTGGAACAAGGCAAGCCACCCCTTTTTATCTAAGCTAAGTGCAATTACCAATGAAATATCAATATTTTTTATTTTAACAAGTCTGTGGATAATAATAATAATGAATCCGAAGTTTTAAACAATATCTGAAACCAAAATTTAAGTACTACAACCTCGAATCTAGTGTCACTCAGTCACGAGCTACTACAACATAAGAATGTCAAGATACGAGAATAGACAACATAGTTTGTAAAAGTAAAGTGCAACAGGAAGATACAAAGGGGAAAAGATGAGGCTACAATCGCCAGCTGCTACCTCGAAGGCTCCAAAAGAAACTCTAACAGCAAATCCGCAATCGCTACCGGGTCTCGATGAACCTGGATCTGCACACAAGGTGCAGGGGGTAACGTGAGTACACCAACTCAGAAGTAACGAACCCAAATTATGGGCTGAGAGGTGGTGACGAACTAAACCTCAATAACTGTAATCATTAGTGTACAAAATTTTAGACATGTTCGCAGTTTATCAGAAAATAACAGCAGAATATGCTAGGTATATCTCAATATACTCTACATGTCAACATATCAACAGTGTGAAAATGCACATAGTTCTCACAAATCTCCCACAGAAGTCCACTCAGTACTACATATGGCTCTCAGGCCCAGGGAAGATCCATCCCGGAATATGCATAAACACCGGTGACCGTAGTCACTCAGTACTGAGGAAAAAGGCCAATCCAGCCCCACAGAGAAGATCCATCTCCGGAATACAACACTCGGACAAGATCCATGTCCAGGGAAGATCCATCCCTCACATATATCAACTTCTCACAAGATCCATGTCTAGGGAAAATCCATCCCTCAATATCTGTGCGCTCACTGGGGATGTAAAGACTCCGGAGGGGCTCCTATAAGCCCAAACGCTATATCAAGCCAACGAAGGCATGATTCAAGATCGCTGCGGTGTGCAGCCCAATCTCATAACTGTCTCAATACCAGGCTCTCGGCCTCACTCAGTCAATACATTTTCCAGTCTCACTCATATGGCTCACAGATGTATAAATCAACCCAAACAATGATAAATATGCATATAATTAACAATTCCTGAGACTGAGGCATGAAATGATATGCTATAACAAGACTGAGTATATGAAATCAAATAATCACAAGAGGAGACAGTAATAGACGACCATTCAGGTCTTACCATTGTCGGCGTGAAGCCTTTGCATTTATACTTAACATGATCTCTAATTTGTTCAAAGTAAATACAACCTTCACCATACCAGTATCAGCCTGAAATAATCATTAGGCAGTGCCATGGGATAAGCCAGGCCACAACATTCAGTGTATGCCCGCATGCCCGTCACTTGGCACGTGTGTCACCTTAATTAACATCAATTATCAGATAACTTGGGGTTTCGAACTCTCAGTTCCATGTTTGGAAACGTTACTTACCTCAAAACCGACTAATACACTACTCTGCAGTGCCCTTGCCTCTAAATTCGGCCTCCGAGTGCTCCAAATCTACCAACAATTAGATGAATATCATTATAATATGCTAAGTAACTAATCCCAATAGACATTATTCAAAAATATTCAAAAATCCCGAATTTGGTCAAACCCGACCCTCGGGCCCACGTCACAGAATTCGATAAAATTTACAAAACTGGATTCCTTGTTCTTCCCCGAGTCTACCCATATCAAATTTACGAAAATCCGACCATAATTACCCCTTCAAATCATCAAAAGAATTTCCCAACTTTTCTTCCCTCTTTTTTCCCAATTTCCACTTTGGTTCCCTAATTTCCATGGTAATAATCAATACTAATTCATGAAATTAGACTAAAAGTGATTAAGGAACACTTACCACAAGTCTCCCACTGAAAATCTCTCAAAAAACCTCCTTCTCTCGAGCTCTCTGATGGTGTTCTGAAAAAATGGCTAAAAACCCTCGTTTTGAACTTTAAGTTTCTGCCCAGGGATTCCTTCTACGCGATCGCGGACATCTTGTCGCGATCGCAGAGAGCAACTCAACAGCCCCAGATTTTTTAACCTTACACAATCGCGAATGCCTCCACGCGATCGCGAGGCACCTTAAATCAAACCCACGCGATGGCGACCTTCCCACGCGATCGCGAAGAGATAATTGGACCCCTCCTCACGCACCTTAGACCTACGCGATCGAGGGCCTTACCACGCGATCACACTGCATCATAGCCTCTACCTCTATGATCGCAACCTCCCTGCTGCGATTGCATAGAACAAACATCCAACCTCCATCGCTAAGCCTATGCGATCGCAGGACTCCGTACGTGGTCACGGAAGAGAAAACCCGAGTCAAAAAACACCAAAAAATCTTTAACGTCCCAACTTCTAAACTTGGCCCGTTAACCACCCGAAACACACCCGAGGCCCTCGGGACCACAACCAAATACACCAATACATCCTAAATGATCATTCAAACTTAGTCGAGCCTTCGAAACATCAAAAACAACATCAAAACTCCAAAACCAAACCATCGAATTCAAGCGTATGAACTTCCAAATTTCTAAATTCCACCAACGATGCCGAACCACTCAAAACAACTACGATTGACCTGAACGTTTGCATACATATCCCAAATGACATTACAAATCTTCTCCAACTGTCGGAATTCCATTCCGACCCCGATATCCTATTTTCCACCGCCGACCGGAAATCGCCAGAAACTAACTTTCGCCAATTCAAGCCTTATCCTACACCGGATATCACAAAATTATTCTTGACTCACACCTAAGTCCCAAGTCACCTAACGGAGCTATCCGAGCCATCAAATCTACATTCCGAGGTCGTTTACCAATAAGTCAACCCTCACTTGACTTTTCCCCATTTTAAGGCTGCTTTTAAAGACTAAGTGACTAAATCATCACTGCAACCATTCCGATTCCAAGCCTACCAACTCTAATTATCCTATCACAGGGCAAAAACAGTAATTATAATGCCAATTCTATGTAACGACCGACCGGGTCGTTACACTCATTGCTCTAAACTCTCTCTTACTTTCCTACACATTCTCTCTTGCTTCTCTTATTGACTACTGGCTACTCACTCGGCTGAAAGACAAGACTGAGTAACTTGCTGCTCTACTGTTCAATTACTCTATATATTGCTGCTCTATTGCTCTGCACACTACTGTCATATTGCTCTACTTCTCTGCAAACTACTACTCTATTCGCTCACTCTTGAATCGTATGTCTTCTATTTGATTTACAGCATCCAAAACAACATGTTTTTATTCGTATTCCACTTTCTCTTATTTCTTTTATGCTTCTACTTATGGTTCTGTTGTTTACCTTGCAATTAGCATGCCTCTTTGTTAGTTCATTGATGTGATTACCCTTCCCTTATTTCAGCATGTCTACAGCTTCTCCTACTTGTTTACTACAATTCTGCCCTACTCCCTAACCCCAGTACATTAACATCATATATTCATGACCCCCATAGGTATTAAGTAATCCTGAACCCCTTCCCTAAACTTAATGTGTGAACCTGTTTGGCATCCCTCAATCTAATGTTGTTAAGCTTCTGGCATGAACATTTTGTGATAGAATGTGTTGTGATTGTTTAAGTCCTGTAATAATTTCTCTGATGTCTACCTGTGTAAAAATGTTCTTTCATATGTGAACTACTTGTCCCCAATTCCCCTTTCTCTGTTTGTGTTTGCTTCCCTGAACTATTTGTGCTATTCTGATTCTGAGATTGTCCTACACACCTTCTTTCAATCTGGTTTTCACTAAAGAAAACTCTTATGTTGCTCTCCAAAACCATTTTTCAAACTATTTTTCAAATCAAATCTTTCAAACCTATGTCCAGCACTCTCACATACTCTTAGAAGTCTAGGTTCTGCCCCCTGAATGTGTGACTACTTACGGACCCTTATGAGCTCCCTTTGAACTCTGACACATTAAGATTGTCTCTTCCACACTTCACTTACATAATTTTGGTTATTTGTCGGGGTGTGAGCACTGCCCGGGATCCCTTGAGATCCTTGGGGAACTTTGACACACCTGGATAATGTGAAAGGTTGTGAACCAATGGCAATGAGGCATTCTGGAGATTCTGGGCCTATTAGTAGGCTCCATATAGTATAACTTATTATTTTATTATTTCAATTGCGTAATTTATGCCAATGGTCTGTAATAATTATTTATAAACAACTCTGGGCCTGGATAGTGAAAAGTGAAGAGCAATATGCATGTTGTAGTTTATTAAAGTGTAGATACCATGCTCCTAGGTTTACATCCCCTATCTGTGTACTAGAATTCATGCTTATGATTGATTTATGCAAGCATATCATGTATTAGACATCCTGCTCCCTAGGTCCATGTTTATTTCTTTAGCATATCATTTGGTATAATCGCTTATCACTTAGAAAATCATGCTCTAGGATTAAACGTTAATATAAACCTACTATTCATGTAAACCAGGTCTAATATTGTTGTAATATTGTGGTACACTTAGAAATCCTTCATAGGGTAACAATACACTAATAAACAGGTCACTCTCATACTTGCTGCATATTCTGAAAGTATGTTCAAATACTGTAACTTTATACATTTAGAAAATTATGTATAGGAATTCTGCATACAACTCATTCTGCATCTCTATATGTGCATATTAGATATCATGTTTTAGGATCTCATTCAACACCTAGCTAACCTATTGATGCATGGAAAAGGCCTAACAAACAGCCTCCCCATGTTTTCGTGACTGGTAATAATTCTGCAATTTCTTAAGTACAACATATCTGGGTAAAACAACTCGTAACAGCTCCTCAAATAAATATGGTAACTACTGAACCTTGTTCCCACGCCTAGGTAAGCTTTAGGTGGTTAAAATTACTAAGCTGGAAATATGCCTTTTCTATGTACACTGCCTAACTGTCAACATGTATAAAAATCAGTAGGCAAAACTGATTAGGACTTCCTCTCTGAGTTATGAAATAAATCTGTGTCTTTGTTATCTTTAAATCCTTAGATACCATGCTTTAGGATCTGAATTAAAGCTAAGACCTTAACTGTGTTTGAGTCATGCTACTTATGTGCATTATCTATGGAGGTACCTGATCCTTTTTCTGTTTATATGTTTATCCCCTTAATTGCAGTCCTATATGTTCTTATTTGCCACTTAGTATTTTGACTTTAAACCTGAGGGTCTTCCTAGAACCTCCCTCATAGGATAGAAGTACTAAGCTCCTCCAAGGGCTATTAGGAAGGTATGGGTAACAACATGCAATAGAGGTCGTTGACCAACACACACTCTAATTACCTTTACGGGGTGGGAAAGGGTAGATATGGACATGATGACCGGAGTGCTAATACCACGTGTAGCCTCTTTTCGAGGAGTGACATACCCTATATTGCATTGATGTGATCCATATTACAAACAAACCTAGGATATCCCCTATGCATGTTTAGAGTATAATCTTTTCAAAATCTACTTAGCTTTTAAACATTTTCAAACTTAGTAACACATGGGTGCTTAGACTACGAGTCCTTCCAAAACCCTCTACTATTTTAAAACATTAATTGCTTACTTTATAATTGTACAAATTCACAAAGTTGTTTGGCCGGGAACCACGGTTGTGGATTCTGAGGGGTGCCTAACACCTTCCCCATGGGATAATTTCAAGCCCTTACCCTATCTCTGGTTATCATGTAAATGAACCCCCCCCCCAATAGGTGCCTTAACGCACCTTAACTTGTTAGGTGGCGACTCTTCAAAACATGCAAACCCCTTTCCCAAAAGGAAAACGAGTTGTCCCAACCATTGTCAAAAACCCTTGACCGGCCCCGAAAGGAGTTTGGAAAAAATGGGGCGCGACAGCATGGCGACTCCGCTGGGGAATCTCAGGCTTTTACCATTTTCAAATTGCTTTGTGAATTTGTACCTCTTCCCATTCCCCTTATGTGCCATTACTTGTCTATTTCTTTAAGCATTTAATTTTCTTCAAAAGCAAACTGACATTTTTTCCTTGTCTCCTTCCTTTGTAACCGCTTTTAAATTATAAACTGTTGTATTTACTGTTTTCATAACGTGCAAATACATGACTACATGTTTTACTGCTTATTGCATAATCATGATTCCACATCATACTCCACTCAAGCCTAAACAAAATCTTATAGGATCGCTTGATGAGTGGTTGCGCCCTTCCTATATTATCACCCTAAATGCGGAAGGGCTTATTTGCGGTAAAACTAGTCGATCGGAGGTGCAGTCGACGGTTCCATGCCTTTCCCCCTTGAGTTGTCCGCTCAAGGGTACCAGTGTAAAACCTCATAGAAACCTTACTCCGTTATACTGTTGCATGCATCATGGTCAAACCTAGCCAGGCTAACGTGTCGTCCGCACAATGGCCTTTTGGATAGCCTTGTCAAAAGTCCACCGGGTTTCCATAAATCCCAACGGACACCATCACTTCTGTGCATTTATTTGGAGAACTAAATTCTTACATGCTAATCATTAATGTCAAATAGTCGAGTCCGGTGAGGGTCAGGGTCTAATCCTATTTGCCTTGTAGAAATATGAGGCACGAAGTCCCCAGATTTGGCGTGGTCACCAACATCCACCCAAAATTGCTGAATTGGTGGGAAGATCTGCATTCTATTGACAAAACACTCGTCAACAAATATCTGGGTAATTTGTCGTCCTTCCTGGACATCCAGCCTAACAATATGATGATAGAGGCTGCCACTTTGTTATGGGATTGTGAAATGGTTGTCTTCCATTTTGGAGACATTGAGATGACGCCGTTGTTAGGAGAAATAGGAGGACTGGCCGGTCTTGTTTGGGAAACTCCGGGTTTGTTAATGCCTGAGAAACTCACAGGCAAGGGTTTCTAAAAAATGATGGGGTTAAAGAAGAATGCAGAGTTAAGGTGTTTTAAGGAGTCTTACATCCCTTTAGATTACTTGTATGAAAGGTACGGTCATAGAAAATCATACCGTACCTTCCATGATGAATTCGCCATCACATATTTGGGACATACTCACCGTAGGGTTTTCGTCTTTATTGTTTTCTTCCTGGGGTTGATTGTATTTCCAACAAAGAAAGAAAGAATCCACACTAGGTTGGCTATGGTAACCAAGACATTAATGGAGGGAACGAAGGTGGACATCTAGCCAGAGCGTACCTACTGCTTGGACTTTGCGAGCTGGGGAATCTGTTCGAGAGAATCAAGGATGTCGAGTTTGGGGAAGGTCCTTCTGGGACCAAGTAGATAGGAATTTCCTTTTTTTCTTTATCGATGAAATAAGGCCAATGGCCATTAGTGATTATTTCTTGCTTATTTTGGTGTCGTTTTGGATTCGTCAATTTTTACATTAATGAAATAAGGCATTCTAGCATTTCAAGTTCTCCAAATTGATTTGTCGCCAGGCCTACCTCGGGCACAACGAGGTTCCCAAATTAGGACACATTTTATATTACCGCACTATGTTTTTAAATATCGTAATACTTTTTCATAATCCTCACTTACTTGGTTACCTTTTGTTTTTGCTTTGCTTTATTATTATTCCCATTCGCAAAGGTTGGTTCGTGCACTCTGGCATCATCATCATATCTCACAAGATCCAAGGGCCCTCCACCATCTCCTCCTCGTAGTCCTCCAAAAGGCAAGAACAAAGGCAAATAGAAAATTGAAGAATCAGGTAACATCAGGAAGGAAAACACGATTGAACGGGTAGAGGCCACTGATGGCCAAGGTATTCGGGTTCCAAACGAGACTATGTCACAGCTTGAACAGAAGCTATTGAAATTCCAAGAAGAACTTGATCAAGTTCGAAATTTGGAAAATCTATCATTCACCCTCAGCGTCCCAAACGTCAACCTCCCTAACATCTAGAATCCTACACCTCCGCAAAACATACCAAAACAACAAAATCATCCCGCAACTCATCATCACACTACTCCACCAAAGAACCAAAACCCTCCAACACAATGTAATACCTACCATACTCCAAATAACACTCCACTACTTATCCCAGAACCTCAGAACTCCACAAACGACCATTTCTACACCGATGTGCCAGGCCATCACAATATCCCCATCTAGTAGAGACTGTGCCACACTCCATCCAACCTATCTCGTACACACCTGAGTCTGGTGAAAAGGATCTGCTTATCAAGAACTTGGCTGAGGAACTTAAGAAGCTGACCAGTCGGGTTTAAGGCGTTGACAAAAGCAAAGGAGTCGAGGGGCCGAACTCTGAGGACCTCTGCATACAGCCCGATGTCGAACTGCTCGAGGGGTACAAACCTCCTAAGTTCTAAATGTTTGATGGTACAGGAGACCCAAGGGTCTATCTGAGGACCTACCGTGACAAGTTGGTTGGAGTAGGGAAAGATGAGAGGATCTGCATGAAGTTGTTCACGAGGAGCTTGAAAGGAGATGCACTGTCTTGGTACATCAGCCAAGACCCCAGGAAGTGGTCGAATTGGGTAAGCATGGCATCTGACTTCATGGATAGGTTCAGGTTTAATACAGAGAATGCAGCAGATGTGTTCTACATCCAGAATTTGAAGAAGAAGCCCACAGAAACGTTTTGCAAGTATGCTACTCGCTGGAGGTCCGAGGCTGCTAAGGTCAGGCCCGCCTTAGACGAGGAACAGATGAATAAGTTCTTTGTCCGAGCTCAAGATCCACAATACTATGAGTGGTTGATGGTGATTGAGAACCACAAGTTCTCCGATATTATCAAATAGGGAGAGAGGATCGAAGAGGGAATAAAAAGTGGTATGGTCACTAACTTTGAGGCTTTGCAAGCTACAAACAAGGCCCTACCGTCCGGTGGTGAGTCCAAGAAAAGGGATGTGGGAGCCGTGATCGTTGCACAAAGAGCCAAATCTCCACTTAAATATCAAACCTACCCAACACCGCCACTTACAAATGAACCAACCCAAAATTACCAAGCACCCTCACCCTCATACCAAGCACCACCACAAACCTATCAATCATCTCCACCACCTACATATCAACCTACTTCACCCAGATATTCCCAGCCTACCCATGTTTACCACACCTACAACTCTCAACCATTCCACTATCAATAACCCCCTGCACGCCAAAACTTCCCTAGACCTCGGCCCAATTTTGATCGAAGACCTCCAAAACAATATACTGCCATCGTCGAACCGATCGACCAGCTGTATGAGAAACTAAAGGCTGTTGGTTATGTCACCCACATCCCTGCTGTAACCCCCAAGAATCCTTCTCAATAGGTTAACCCAAACAAGTCCTGTGCATACCACTCCGGCATGAAAGGACACACCATCGATGAATACCGCTCTTTGAAGGATAAGATACAATCCTTGATTGACAACAAGATCATTGTGGCAAAAGAATCCGCTCCCAACGTCCGCAACAATCCTCTTCCAGACCATAAGGGTGGAGGCATCTACATGATTGAAATAGAAGAAGATTAGGACCCCGAGGGGTCGATTGGGTTGATCGTAGAAGGCGATGACCCAAAGAAACTAGCTGTTACTCTCAACCCATTCATAGTCCAGATTCAGTCGTCTGAGGATGCTGAGGTAGATATGTTTGTACCTCTTGAGTTTGAAGCACCACCCGTAAAGGCACCTACACCAATTGAGGTTGAAGTTATACCTCCGGAAAATTCACCTGCACCATTTGAGGTTGCAGTCCTGCCACCGACTAAGGCACATGTTTCATTCGAAGTGAGGGTAGCTGCACCGATTATAGTGGCAATATCAAACACACCACCCTTCTATACAAATGTTGTGCCATGGGATTATGTGGCTGAGGAAAGAAGGAAGGGCAAATTCAAGATTGAAGAAGCTACCGTGGCACAGGGTATGACAAGGACTGGTAGAGTCTATACGCCTGAACATCTTCTTCCAACAGGCCACCCATTATCGAAACAGCTCCAGACGATCTTTGGAGAAAATTACAGGCCAAGGAGTATTCTATCATTGATCAGCTGAACAAGACCCCAGCTCAAATATCTATTCTCTCCTTGCTGCAAAATTGAGAGGGACACATAAATGCTTTGTTAAAAGTGCTGAATGAAGCATATGTGCCCAATCATATTACTAGTGGGGAAATATCCAATATGGTAAGCCAAGTGTTGGAAAGTCGTAATATCACCTTTCACGATGACGAGCTGCCATCTGAGGGGCTGGGTCACAACAAAGCCATGCACATCACTGTGCAATGCAAAGACTATTTCATTACTAGAATTCTTATCGATGGGGGATCCAGTCTCAATATCTTTCCGTTGATAATGCTAAAAAAATTGGGCAAAGGGCTTCACGAGATAAGAGATGGAGCGATAAATATGAAAGCTTTTGATGGCTCTCAGAGGTCCACTATCAGCGAGATTATCTTGTGCTTGCATATGTGGCCAACTTGGTTCGAAGATGACTTTCAAGTAATAGATGTATCAGCGTCCTACAACTTGCTATTAGGATGGCCATGGATACATGCTGCTAGGGCCGTAGCATCAACACTGCATCAGGCAATGAAGTTTGAATGGAACCACCAATAAGTGATCGTTTATGGCAATGGAAGAAATCCTATTTATAGTCGCCAAACTATTCGAATGATCGAAGGAAGAAGGAAGTTGGGTGGAGAAACTTACCACCACATTGAATGGGTCAATGCCATAGATAAGGAAAAATGGTGGGATAGTAAGATCGCTAGCATGATAAACTGGAGATTATATGATCTAGGTAAAGGACTCGGCAAGAATCTCCAAGAAATCTCTAAATCCATAAAGATAAAAAAACATGGCACCACCTTCGGTTTGGGATATGAATATACTTGGGAAGAATTAAAGAGCTAGTCGCCACCATGGCGCGGTCCTTATTACCCCCTGGAGCAGCTGATACCGCATCTAGAGCAGACCTTCCATCAGACCGACATTATCTATGGGTCAGATGAAGAAGAAGCACTTACAGCATTGAGGAACTTATTCTTGGAGGAAGTGACATGGTTTGTTGTGTCGTTCTCGAAGAGGAGGGCGAGGAAAGATGTTCCATATAGGCCGTAAGCAGAGGAGCATATCTAAAGAATTGGACTGTCAGAACAGCCGGAGCCCGACGAGCCATGAGGTAGCAAGGCTAAAACAAGCATTGTTCATTATTTTTACTAAATGATTTTCTTTTCACATTTTTCAATTCCTGCAATAAGATCTTCAATGTTCAAAAACATTTATTCAACTTATCAAAAGCACTTTTAGGGTTTTTTGAATCAATATTTATTACTATTGTTTTTCTATCATTACTTTATCTACACAGCATTACTATTACTTGTCTTGATGAACCAATGACTGTGATATGCAACGAGGCAACGCAACAAACGGATATTGATTCAAAAGAAGATGATATACCTGAAGAGATTGTCAAAGAAGTTGAGAATTTTGAAAACAGACTTAAGTCCAACCTGGATGAGACCGAAGTTGTCAACTTGGGAGATTCAGAGAAGTTCAAGGAAACTCGCATCAGCATTCATTTGTCGCAGTCAGAGAAGAAAGAATACACAGAAGTTTTAAAAGAGTATGAGGACATATTCACATGGTCGTACGATGACATGACTGGTCTGAGTACATCCATTGTTGCTCACAAATTACCAACTGATCCAATGTGTCTGCCGGTGAAACAAAAACTCAGAAAGTTCAAGCCTGACATGAGTTTAAAATCAAGGAAGAAGTCACAAAGCAGATCAATGCCAAGGTTCTCAGGGTAGTCGAATATCCGACAATGGTTCCAATCTTAACAGTGAACTGATGAAAGCCATGTGCGAGACTTTCAAAATCAAGCACAAGAATTCAACAGCCTACATGCCTCAGATGAATGGAGTTGTAGAAGCCGCCAATAAGAATATCAAGAAGACATTGAGGAAGATGATATAAAAGCACAAGAAATTTCATGAGAAGTTATCATTTTATCTACTGGGATACCGCACCACAGTCCGCACGTCAACCGGGGCAACCCCTTACATGTTGGTTTATGGTGCGGAAGCTGTCATTCCTGCCGAAGTTGAGATTCCATCACTAAGAATCATACAAGAAGCTGAGCTCAGCAATGCAAAGTGGGTAAAGAGCCGTTATGAACAACTGGCCCTCATAGACGTAAAAAGGATGAATGCAGTATGTCACGTGCAACTTTATCAGAATAGAATGACTCGAGCTTTCAACAAAAGGGTCAAGCCAAGACAATTTACACCAGGGCAGCTGGTGTTGAAGAAAAGTTTTCCACATCAATATGAAGCCAAAGGTAAATTCGCTCCCAACTAGAAAGGTCCGTATATGGTCCTCCGAGTACTGACATGAGGAGCTCTCATACTTGCAGATATGGACGGAGAAGTTTGGCCAAAAGCAATCAAGTCAGATGCAGTCAAGTGCTACTATGTGTAATCTTTATGTTTTCCTTACGTGATGTAAATTGAACTACGCCTGACTCGATTCCCATTTAAGAGGGGATACGTAGGCAGCCCTATGGGTTCGGTCATAATTCAATAAAATTTTCATTTTCTCCTTGAATTGGAAACTGGGGCAGAATTTTGAGGAGGAGCCTCAAAATACTGAAGCAAGTTCAGCTGATCACCGCATGTGCAACAGTCAGAAACATCAACCATCAAACTGGGGCAGAATTTTGAGGAGGACCCTCAAAAATCCGTAGCATGGGAGGTTTCAATGTCTTGAACCGTGTCACGGTCGTCGGTTCATCTAAACTTTTAAATATATGTTTATACTGTAATTTTTAAAAAAGCATGCATACTTATTTTGGGAAAACAACCTTGTTTAGCAAATTCTACCCCGATGATACGAACATTATCATCAGATCGAGCCGAATGAATCAGGTAAGGCCAGCGGGGATACGAACTAACCTCCCCCGTTTACAGAACTCACGATTTTTCTTTGGATGAAGGCACAAAGGATCACAAAAGCTCAAAGCACACTATCCGCCCGAAGGACAGATACTATTCAAAGACACAACTTCCAAAACCATCGCACATGCCAATATTTATTATCAACACAAATGATGCTTCATAATCAGAATGCTCACAACGGTCACAATACCGCAATTTATTACCAGCTAAGAATTTTTATTGTCATTTATTTTATTTTTGCACAAGGCTACCATTCTGCCTTCTCAGACTAAGCATTGCCTCCATCTGCATCTGCATTCCTACATAAGGCTACCCTTCTGCCTTCTGAGACTAAGCATTGTCTCCATCTGCATCTGCATTCTTGCATAAGGCTACCTTTCTGCCTACCGAGGTTAAGCTCTACCTCCCTTTGCATAAGGCTACTCTTCTGCCTTACGAGACTAAGCCCTGTCTCCATCTGCATTTTTGCATAAGGCTACCTTTCTGCCTTCCGAGGGTAAGCTCTACCTCCCTTTGCATAAGGCTAATTTTCTACCTTCCGAGACTAAGCATCGTCTCCGTCTGCATCTGCATTTTGCATAAGGCTACTATTGTGCCTTCCCTTTGCATAAGGATACCAATCTGCCTTCCGAGACTAAGCTATGTCTCTATCTGCATCTGCATAAGGCTACTTTTCTGTCTTCCGAGGTTAAGCTCTACCTCCCTTTGCATAAGCCTACTTTTCTGCCTTCCGAGGCTAAGCTCTACCTCCAATTTACTTTTTCATCAAGACTAAGCAATGTCTCAAGCACTATTTATTTCTCTTTTCTTACGGGCTAAGCTTTTTCCTTCAAATCGCAAGACTAAGCTCTGTCTTGTCTGCATCATATTATCGCATTTTCATGGGCTGAAATATCACCAACCTGTCCAAAGGCGTCATCTTTTGGAGGCACCATCTTCATGGCCCGAGAACACCATGTCATGGCTTGAAATATCACCAACCTGTCCAAAGGCGTCATCTTTCGGAGGCACCATCGCCCGAGAACACCATGTCATGGCCTGAGGATCTCTCTCAATTTTGCATAACATTATTCAAAGACGGCATGGTTCGGAGGAACCATCCTCATTGCCCGACAACATCATTTCATGGCTTGCGAATCCTGCATCAAGTAATCCATGGCCCATGACATCATGGTCTGAGGACGTCATCCTTAACCGTCCGAAGACAACATTCATGGTCCGACGTGAACTTGCATCATGTTTAATTTTACGCTTATTATATGCTAGTATTGTTTATTTGCAGGTAATCCGGCGAGCAACGGCTACCCTAGCAGGAACGGTCTCGTTCTACTTTTCCTAACCATTCCTGTAAGCCGTCTATTTATCCTGCCCTATATGTTGCGTCCGTTCTTGTAAAACATCATCGGTATACTTCGCTGATGGCTCCTGAACTACATACGGCCTGATTCCTGTAAAACCAGGGATACGTAGGCAACTCAGAAACCAGGGTGCGGCCTAAATCTCTTCAAACCGTTTCTCTCGGTCAAATTGGCCATCATATCTTTACTCGACAACTCTTTCATCCTTCCCGGGTAAAGAGGGGTAGTTGTTGATACCCAGTTTTTCCTCAAATTATTTTTAAACTTGCATATATACCTTCGAAATAAGTTTTTATAACAATTGGTATTTTTCCATAATTTTCCAACATTTCTATTAATTTATTCTAATTTATCCAATATTTTATCTCTAATAATTAATTCTAAATTACATTACAAACGATTTCAAAAACACTTCTTGACTTAATATATTATTTTTGGTCCTATTAAGACCTAATTATTTCAAAAATTAGCCAAACTGGCCTTGTTTGGCTATAATTGCAATAACTTTGCAATTATAGCCTAATTATATATTTTGTGCTATTTTTACTCAATAATTAGTCATTTGTATTTTAAATACTAATTAATCATCTTAATTTAGTCTATTTAGCATCAATTTCATTTTTATATAATTATTAGCCATTTTAATTAATTATTTAGCTATTTTTATGGGTATTTAACATTAAGCCACTTTAATTTCGATTTTAATCAAATTAAAACCGGACCCCTTGACCCAATTAATACCCAGCCCAATCTTCAAATCTCACCCGGCCCAACCCCTCTCTAATCTGAGCCATTGATTAATTCAAATCAACGGCCCAGATCTCTCCGTACCATAATAACACCTAAAGACTACCCCCCTCCGTTCATTCCCCTCCCCCCCCCCNCCTTTTGAGCTCTGTCTCTCCTTCTCCGGCCACCTCCCTTGCCGAAAACTTTGGAGTTTCACCTTTCATCGACTTTATGGCTCCACCTTTCATGCATGTGTCACTGGTGGAGGATCTCAAGTGATCCTAAGGAAAGACACTCCCATCTCCGGTCTCATGCCATGTTTTCCGGCCTTCTGTGATCGTTCGAGTAAGGTTCTTGCAGGTGGAGGCCAACCACGTATTTATGCACTTTCGGCTAGGCCTGATTCTATGGCTTCAGATGCGGTGATTATAGGTACTATTTCAGTTTGTCACACTGATGCTTTGGATTTATTTGACCCTGGTTCCACGTACTCTTATGTTTTATCCTATTTTTCTCAGTTTCTGAATATTCCCCGTGAGTCTCTAGTTACTTCTGTTCATGTTTCAACTCCGGTAGGTGATACTATTATTGTGGACCACGTGTACCGGTCGTGTCTTATATGTATTGGGGTCTGGAGACCCGAGTGGACCTGATGTTACTCAGTATGGTTGATTTTAATGTTATTCTAAGCATGGATTAGTTATCCCCATGTCATGCTATTCTTGATTGTCACGCTAAGACCGTTACCTTAGCTATGCCCGGAGTTTCAAGAATTGAGTGGAGGGGGTCTATAGAGCATGTGCCTAGCAGAGTGATTTCATATTTAAAGGCTCAGCGTATGGTTGAGAAAGGGTGTGAATCTTATCTTGCATTTGTGAGGGATGTTAGTAGTGAGACTCCATCTGTTGATTTTGTTCCCGTAGTCCATGATTTTTTCAGATGTATTTCCTGCAGACCTGCCAGGCATGCCACCTGATAGGGATATTGATTTTGGTATTGACC
>ML287886.1:82159-96641 GCA_005239495.1 Nicotiana undulata
CTCTATTCCACTTTACCGTATGGCACCAGCAGAGTTGAAAAAATTAAAAGAGCAGCTTCAGGAACTCTTAGATTAGGGGTTCATTCGACCTAGTGTATCGCCTTGGGGTGCGCCGGTGTTGTTTGTGTAAAAGAAGGATGGTTCGATGCACATGTGTATTGACTATAGACAGTTGAAAAAGGTTACAGTGAAGAACTGTTATCCTTTGACTCGTATTGATGACTTATTTGATCAGCTTCAGAGAGTTAAGGTATTCTCCAAGATCGACTTGAGGTCGGGGTATCATCAGTTGAAAATTGGGGATTCTGATATTCCGAAGACGGCTTTCAGAACCAGATATGGTCATTATGAATTTCTGGTTATGTCATTTGGGCTGACCAATTCCCCAGCAGCGTTCATGCAATTTATGAACAACATATTTCAGCCATACCTTGATACTTTAGTTATTGTGTTCATTGATGACATCCTGGTTTCTTCTCGTAGCCAGGAATAGCATGCTCAGCACTTGAGAATCATGTTGCAGAGATTGAGGGAGGAGAAGCTTTATGCGAAGTTCTCCAAGTGTGAGTTTTGGCTTGGTTCGGTAGCTTTCTTGGGACACTTGGTGTCTAGTGAGGGTATTCAATTCGATCCGAAGAAGATTGAGGCGGTGCACAGTTGGCCCATACCGTCTTCAGCCACAGAGATTCGTAGTTTCCTCGGTTTGGCGGGTTACTACCGTCTCTTTGTGGAAGGATTTTCTTTTATTGCTTCCCCTCTGACCAGATTGACGCAGAAGGGTGTTCCATTCAGATGGTCCGATGAATGTGAGGAGAGCTTTCAGAAGCTCAAGTCAGCATTGACTACAGCTCCGGTGTTGGTTCTGCCTACTGGTTCAGATTCTTATACGGTTTATTGTGATGCTTCTTGAGTTGTCTTGGGAGCGGTGTTGATGCAGGATGGTAGGGTGATTACCTACGCGTCGAGACAGTTGAAGGTGCACGAGAAGAATTACCCAGTGCACGATCTTGAGTTAGATGCTATTGTTCATGCCTTAAAGATTTGGCAGCACTATTTGTATGGAGTGCAGTGTGAGATTTACACCGATCATCGTAGTTTGCAGTATCTGCTGAGGCAGAAGGACTTGAATTTGCGGCAGAGGAGATGGTTGGAGCTTCTCAAGGACTATGACTTAACTATTTTGTATCATCCGGGGAAGGCCAATGTGGTGGACGATGCCTTGAGTCACAGAGGCTAGGGCTTGGGAAGTCTAGCTTACCTTGCAGCAGCAGAGCGACCTTTAGCCTTTGATGTTCAGGCTTTAGAGGGTCAGTTAGTGAGATTGGATTTGTCGGATCCTCCACGGGTGGTAGCTAGCAACGCTTCCCGGTCTTCTTTATTTGATCAGATTAAGGCACAGTAGTATGATGACCGGCACTTATTAGTTCTTCAAGATAGAGTTCGTCGGGGTGGTGCCAGAGATGTGACTATTGGTTGTGATGGGGTTATGAGGATGCAGGGCCGTATTTGCGTGCCCAACGTGGATGGTATATGAGAGTTGATATTAGCAGAGGCTCACAGTTCGCGGTATTCTATACATCCGGGTGCCACGAAGATGTTTCAAGATCTGAAACAGCAGTATTGGTGGAGGCGGATGAAAAGAGATATTGTTGAGTATGTAGCACGGTGTCTCAACTATCAGCAGGTCAAGTATGAGCACGAGAGACCAGGTGGTTTGCTTCAGATGTTAGATATTCCACAGTGGAAATGGGAGAGAACTACTATGGATTTTGTAGTTGGGGTTTCACGGACTTCAAAGGGTTTTGACGCTATTTGGGTCATTGTAGATAGATTGACCAAGTCCGCGTATTTCATTCCTGTCAGTACTACTTATACTTTAGAGCGGTTAGCTAGTATTTACATTAAGAAGATTGTCCAGTTGCATGGAGTTCCGGTCTCTATTATTTCTGACAGAGGTACACAGTTCACATCTCAGTTTTGGAGAGCTGTACAGAGAGGTATGGGTACTGATGTAGAGTTGAGCACTGCATTTCATCCACAGACCGAAGGGCAGTCGGAACGGACGATTCATATTTTGGAGGACATGTTACGGGGTTGTGTGATTGATTTTGGTGGTTCATGGGATCAGTTTCTACCATTATCGGAGTTTGCATATAATAACAGCTATCAATCTAGTATTCAGATGGCCCCGTATGAAGCTTTATATGGTAGGAGGTATAGATCTCTGGTTGGTTTGTTCTAGCCTGGTGAGGCTATGTTATTGGACACAGATTTGATTCAGGATGCGTTGGATAAGGTGAATTTGATTCAGGAGCGACTTCGCACGATGCAGTCTAGGCAGAAAAGTTATGCGGACCGGAAGGTCCGGGATGTGTCATTTATGGAAGGTGATAAGGTACTACTGAAGGTATCACCCATGAAGGGTGTTATGAGGTTCGTAAAGAGAGGAAAGTTGAGTCCTCGGTTTATTGGTCCTTTTGAGGTGCTTCGAAAGGTTGGAGATGTGGCTTATAGACTTGCTTTGCCACCCAGCTTGTCGAGTGTTCATCCGGTGTTTCATGTGTCGATGCTCAGAAAATATGTTTGTGATCCGTCTCATGTGTTAGACTTCAACACAGTTCATCTCGAGGGTGATATGTCATATGAGGTTCAGCCAGTAGTTATTTTAGCTCGCGAGGTCAGAAAGTTGAGGTCTAAGGATATAGCATCAGTAAACGTTCAATGGAGAGGTTAGCCAGTGGAGGAGGCTACTTGGGAGACTGAGCGGGAGATGCAGAGCAAATATCTTCACTTGTTTGAGACTCCAGGTATGTTTCTAGACTCGTTCGAGGACGAACATTTGTTTAAGAAGGGGAGAATGTAACGACCCGGCCTGTCGTTACATAGAATCTGCATTATAACTTCTACATTTGACTTGTTATAGATTGATTATACCGTTGTTGATGTGTTAGAGTTGATAGGCTCGAAAACAGAATGGTTGTAGTGCGAGTTTAGTCATTCAGTCTTTAAAACTAGCCTTGAAGTGAGAAAAGTCAATTGAGAGTTGACTTATTGGTAAACGACCTCGGAATGCAAATTTTATGGCTCGGGCAACTTCTTTATGTGATTTGGGACTTAGGAGTGTGTTCAAAATAATTTTGTGATGTCCGGTGTAGAATTAGGCTTGAATAGGCGAAAGTTTGTTTTTAGTGATTTCTGGTCGGCAGTGGGAAATAGGCTATCGGGGTCGGAATGGAATTCTGATAGTTGGAACAGGTTCGTAATGTCATTTTGGACTTGTCTGCAAAATCTCAGGTCAATCGAAGTTGAATTGGATAGTTTCGGCATCGTTGGTGGATTTTAGAAATTTCAAAGTTCTTAGGCTTGAATCTGGTGTGATTTTGGAGTTTGGATGTTATTTTTAGTGTTTTGAGAGTGCAACTAAGTTTGAATGATCATATGTGATGTGTTGGTATATTTGGTTGGGGTCCCAAGGGGCTCGAGATTGATTTCGGGTGATTAACGGGTATTTTTGGACTTAGAGCAATTGCTGGTTTTCTGGTGTCAGTGCAGCAGATTTTTACTCTCTGCGATCGCGTGAAGGGAGTTGCGATCGCATAGTGCATTTTGAGAGGGTGTAAATTTACACTCTGCGATCGCATAAGGGTGATCGCGATCGCGGAGGTCGAGCAGGTCAGGCATTGCGATCGCGTGAGGTGATCGCGATCGCGTAGGGATAAGGCAGGCGCGTGAGGGGCGAGGTCAAATGGTCATGCCGCGATCGCAGTGAAGAAATCACCTGGCATATTTAAATAAACCCTTCCGCGACCTAAAACCTTTTTACACCATTGTTGTACGGACAAAGAGCTTTTGGGGACGCTTTTGAACAGGGAAATTCTCGTTCTTCATAGAGGTAAGTATTTTGATAATTAAAACTCGATTATGGATGATTATAGAACATAAAACCAGTGCAAATTCATGGAAAATCAGTAGAAAAATTGGGTTTTAGGGCTTGAGATTATGAGACCTTAAAGGGTTGATTTGAGGGGTCAAACGAACTCTGATTTTTGTGTTCTTTATATGTACTGACTCGTGAGAGGACGAAGAACACTTTTGTATAAAATTTTCTGAGTTTCAGGATGCGGGCCCATGGGTCGGGTTTTTACCGATTTCGGATTTTTGGGTTAAATTTGATATCTTTCGATTGGAAATTGTTCCTTAAGCACATATTGATGATAAGAATCTGAACTTGGCAGATTTGGAGCCTTCGGAGGTTGATTCGAGAGGCAAGCGTGTTGTGGAATAGTTCCGGGCTAGTTTTGAGGTAAGTAATGTCTTTAAATCCTGTCCTGAGGGTATAAAACCCCGGACTATGCACCCTTTCACGGGTTTTGGAATGCAAAGGTTGAAACTTTGGAGATATATTCCTTACTTAGTTGACTATTGAGTTGCGAAACGGTTTTTAAGCTTAATTCCAATAGTACTATATATACTTGATATGATTTGGGTTGTAAGCCATGTTTGGGCCTAGTGCCGATCTGTTTACCCCTAGGGGCAATTTTATAAATATTGTTACTGAGTTTTCAAACTATGATTTACTTCGTTTTCAAACTGGGTTTTACTGAGAATTTTACTGAGATATACTGATATTACACTTTTTTCAAAGGATTTCTGGAAATTGGTTTTTGAACCTATGTAATTGCTGAATACTACCTGGTGACTTGTTGTTTTACTGGTTTTTGTGAAATTGTGTATCTGTACCGTTTGTTTATATTTCTCAGACTTTGATTTATTTTCATTACAACTGAGTTAGCGTACTCATAAAGATTCCCTATGCCTCTGTGCACATATTCAGGTACTAGTTTGGAGCAGTAGCTGCCTTGTTCGTTAGCAGCAGTTCACGGGATTTCGAGGTAGCTGTCCATCCTCCACAGCTTCTCCATTTCCCTTCCTTATTCAGTTTTAGTATTTGAATAGGAGACATATATTATAGTTTTAGCAGAGTTAGATTTGTTTATTCTTAGATGCTCATGGCTATTGACTCCAGTTCTTGGGAGGTGTGTTTAGGCTAATGTGGGAACGCTAAGACTTAATTATATTATTTGATGATATGGTTGCATGCTTATTATTAAATTGTGAACTCTTATAATTGAACAAAGGTGTAGTAAAGTGATAGTTGGCTACCCTAGTTCCACGATAGGCGCCATCACGACTTGTTAGGATTTGGGGTCGTAACACGACCTTGATGGCTCCGGCGTGTGCCTTTACAGAATAATCTACAAACATAGCAAAATAAACAATAGAGTTAGGTAGTAAATTGTGGTACCATTTCATAGCTCCATTTGACAAGGTCTCCCCGAATTTCTTTAGTAACACGTATTCGATCTCGTCGTCCTCTAGATCATTCCCTTTAGTTGCACATGTGTAAGAGGTGACATGCTCGTTTGGGTCAGTCATTCTACTTAGGAATCTCGTCCTGCGGAACTTCTTGGGAATTCGTTTGGTATCCGCGCTCGGGGGGGTGGGGGGGGGAGGGTTTTTGCACGAACCTTTTGGGGTCCTGACCCTTCTATATTTGTGGTTCCCCCGGGATTTGATCGACCCTGGAGTTATAAGTTTCCACCTTCTTGCCGTTTGCCTCGATCTTCTTTTCTCTCGACTCAACTCGTTTTGTTTGTTCCTCGAGCATCTTCATGATTGCAGTATCGACCCACGATTCATTCACGTTCGATTTCCTTGACACCGATTCGACCTTGTGAAAAACTTCCGGGGACGGATTGGGCTCGATCCTTCTTGGTGCACGATTCTAGTTTTGGAGCTGGTTTATCGCTGCTTGTTGAGCCTGTAACATCTCGATGAGAACCATAAGGGTGATCCCGCCCTCTTAGATACCGTTCGTGCTTTGAGCGGCTAATCAATTATCCCTATAGATATTTCTCCCGAGATCGACCACAAAATTTTCATTGATGACTACATGCGAGGTGACGCGAGCTTGGCGATATAACCTCGCACCTCGGTTCAATATGATTCGATATTGAACATTAATCTACCACGTTCATGTCTTGATTAGTCACACAAGGGGTGAGCCCGGTTTTGATAGTAAACAATGTGTTCTGTCACGACCCAAAACCTATGGGTTTTGATGGCGCCAGACACCGCTGTCAGGCAAGCCAACCCCTTAATCAGTTGAAATACCTTCCTATTTAACAATTTCGAAATCGTTGCCTTTATTGCATTTCATAATCAAATAAATAAATTTTTGTAAATTTAACACGACAAGAAATCTATTTAATTCAATAAAACAAGACTCAACACATCCCCAGAACCCGGTGACACAAGTACATGAGCAGTTTCTAAGAATTTATACAATTATACAACTCCTGTCCGAGAAACAAATGGGACAAAGGCAATAGATATAAAATGTAAGTACACAGAAGGGAGACTCCGGCAGCTGTGGAACGCCTCTGGATGAATGCAGACCGTAAAAGTCCCAAAATCGATCACTGTACTATAAAGGTACATGTGCAACAAAATGCACAAAAAGTGTAGTATGAGTACATATACATATATGTAACCAGTGAGTATCCCGTCTACTCTCGAAGAAGTAGTGACTAGAGGTCGACTCGATACCTACTAAGGTCCAACAGTAATAAAGTAAGCAGGATGTAAGGAAAACTGTAGGCAAGTAAAACAAATAATCAAGTACATCAATATTCGGCATCAAATAACAATCTCAAATCAAACAAGTTTGGTATCCACCGGGGCGTACGACCCGCTCCCATATGGTACTCACTCACATCGCTCTGCCGTGGCGTACGGCCTGATCCCATCCTGTAAATATCAATCTCCGCCGTGGCGTACGGCCCAATCCCACCCAGTAGTCTCAATCTCCGCCATGGCATAAGGCCCAAACCCACCCTGTAGTCTCAATCTCCGCCGTGGCGTACAGCCCGATCCCACCTTGTAGTCTTCGCCGTGGCGTACGTCCCGATCCACAAAATACTCTCTCATCACTTTGCCATGGCATACGGCCCGATCCCATAATATAATCAATCATCACTCTGCCGTGGTGTACGACCCAATCCCATAATATACTCTCTCATCACTCTGCCGTGGTGTACAACCCGATCCCATAATATAATCAATCATCACTCTGCCGTGGCGTACGGCCCAATCCCATAATATACTCTCTCATCACTTTGCCGTGGCGTACGGCCCGATCCCATAATATAATCAATCATCACTCTGCCGTGGCGTACGTCCCGATCCCATAATATAATCACTCGTCACTCTGCCGTGGCGTACGGTCTGATCCCATCCCGTGATTCTCTTACCACACTTAAATCAAGCCAAGTATCACAACGTTCAAAGACAACAATACCAATCACACAAGTATACAAGTCATATCTATGCTACAACAGGGAACAACAATGAACATGTTGTGTCCTAACTACCCGGACGAAGCAGTAATAACCACTACGTACGGACTCTCGTCACTCGGTGCGTACGTAGCCCCCAAACAAGATCACATAGCAAACAAGGTAACCTAGAGGGACAATTTCCATCTTACGAGGTTAGAAATGAGACTCACCTCGCTCCGAAGATTCATCAATGGCTTCCAAGCCTATACGACGACTGAAAAAAGGATGCACACGCTCCCAAGCTATCCAAAAAACGATAATTCAATGAAAATATACTCAATAGATCATAACCAATTCAAATTACAAAGTTCCTCAGCCTGACTCAATGAAATGACCAAAATGCCCTCGGGCCCACGTGCCCGGACCTTGAAATTTCTTGAAGATAATCTTTACCTGAAGCTTTACTAATTCAATTTCACATTTTACTTAATTGTTCATGCTCAATTCGTGGCTGAAATCCAAATTTCCAAATTCTAGGTTTCTTCCAAAATCCCATTTTAATCAACACTGCCCAGTTCTGCCCTTCTATGCGATCGCATGAAGTCGTCCGCGATCGCACATGCCACCCAGATAACTCCTCCGCGATCGCACAAGCATACCCGCGATTGTACAAGCCATTTCCAGCTACCACCAAAATTCCTTCTCGGCGATCGCACCTTCCTCCTTGCGATCGCACTAGCCTGCCCAGCCCTTCTCCGCGATCGCATAGGCCAAAAACCTTGCACCTCAATTTCCTCTCCGCGATCGCATAGCTAAGGTTGCGATCGCATAGCATTACCAGAACACCAGAAAACAGCAACAACAATATACTCTGAAATGACCCGAAACCACCCCGAAACACACTCGAGCCCCTCGAGACCTCGTCCGAATGTACCAATAAGTCTGGAAACATATCACGGACTTAGTCGAGGCCTCAAATCACATCAAACAACGCCGAAAACACGAATCGCGCAAGAATTCAACTTTATGAACTTTGAAATTTCCAACATCCACATTTGATGCCGAAACTTATCAAACCACGTCCGATTGACCTCAAATTTTGCAGGCAAGTCATATTCAACATTACGGACCTGCTCCAACTTCTGGAATCGCATTCCGACCCCGATATCAAAATTTCCATTTCCGGTCGAATTCTTCAAAAACCTTCAGTTTTCTATCTTTAACCAAATGACCATAAATTGACTTCCGGATATTCGAATTCACTTCCGATCGCTCTCCCAACTCCAGAATCACCATACGGAGCTATTCACAGACTTAGAATCCCAAACGGACCTCAATATCATTGAAATGTACTTCAGGTCAAACTTAGGAAATTTCCTTAAAATACTGACTTTCTACAATATGCGTTGAACTGTTCCCAGGTTATCCAAAACCCGTTCCGTACATACGCCCAAGTCCGAAATCATCATATGAACCTGCTGGAACCCTCGGATCCTGATTCTGAGGTCGTTTACTCAAAATTCCAGTTTTACTTGATTTCTTCAACTTAAGACTTCTAAAATGAGAATCTTCCTTTAAATTCAACTCTGATCTTCCTGAATTTCAATTCCGACCATATGCACAAGTCAATATACCTGAAATGAAGCTGTTCGTGACTCCCAACTGCTGAACGACGCGCTGGATCTCAAAACGACCGGGCAGGTCGTTACATTCTCCCCCACTTAAACAGATGTTCGTCCTCAAACGTGCCAAGAACTACCCCGGAATTATCTGAAATCACTGTTTAACACCTCGCGCACCTGCCCGGGCTACCACAACCCAGTTGGGCACATTAGCTTGATAAAATCTGAAGGTATTCCCTTTTCCCGATACTAAACTCAAACCCCAGTTCCAACACTTGAAATTCTCTGCCATGCATGTTTCTAATATGTGAACACCGCATCAACTACCACACGAGGCACCAAAACACAACTGTGTATCCTTGCTGAAGGAGCACCATACACCACATAATCCATCATCTGACCACAATGACGCTCCCTGAACCTTAATAGCCAAAATTCTACAAATTTGATGCTCTCAAAGCACCTTATAAGATACACACATACATCCTGCTATAATGCTGACGATACCACCACAATGGAGGAAATGTGTAGAAATTCCTAACCAACTACAGAGTTAACTAAACATTGAATTCCTTCCTCCTGGCTAAGATCATCATCTCACTACAACCAATGATGGTGATTGTCCTGTAATATACTTGCATAATCTTATCACGCCGATCCCAGATTTATAATTTTCATCTCACCCAGTATGAACTGCTCAAACAACCAATCACCCAAACACGGCCATTAGCCTCACACGATGCCACAATGCGCCAATAGGCCACAATTCGAACACGACACATAAGGAAATGACTCTGGAAGGTACTACTCAACTCACGCATCTAATATGAACTTTCCTCAAAGAAATAGGAAGTAAAACACAAGAATAATCATTATAGAAGTCTTGCTCAAAATCACACTGTTGCGGCGCGCAACCCGATCCAAATAACATACCCGTGGCATCATGCCACCCGATCCCATCATAGAATTACATAAAGAAATATATACACAGAGCTGAATTGCTCACTAATACAATTTACTGACATCGGTAACAAGCACGCTGAGTGCATCATACCCTTCTGCGGAGACTGATAGGGCCATATGCCACAAACTCAAGCACCACTGAGGTGCGATATATAATCTGAATCTCAAGAGCCATTATGCTCACTTAACCTCGTCGCTATGCGGATCTCAACACATAAGAATTACCAAGCCATTTCACAACTCACACGGCACAATCGCAATATCACATGAATTTGACGAAGACGGGACAACACCTGATATCCCAATGCCCCTCCTTGAGGAGTGCCATACTGAAATTAACACTTCTGACTCCCATGAAGCCCAAAATCTTGTTTAAGTCCATTCACTCACTTCAAGCCGATTCTGCTCGCATTAAACTAGGATGATAGCCTTACCTAGGTCCAAATAACCCTCTTTCTTTTTCTTATACACACGAGGACAACCATCATATCTGAGGTAAACACCCCACAGTCCACAACCAACTGAGTCGAACGCCTTCCAGGCATACGTTCTCAAATAAGCAATATTATGCTTCCGTATACTTAGTTTAAATCTGCGATCAATCAGGTAACTACAGGTCCCACTTACACGATCTTCCCGTGGTCACACTCCCACAACTTTCCACACAAGGCAACAAGTATGCACATCCATGACACCTACCATCTTAAGGCTGTAAAACAATTCAAGGACCCGTAATCAGGATACCAAGTCACTTTCGCCAAACACCGATCTCAGGTGACACTGAAGACAACATCAACTTTTTCTAGACATTCAAATCCCTTGTTCTTGCTCCCCTGAGCTAATGACATCCTTGTTAACACTGAACCGCAATCTCGATTCTTACTTCCAGTTACATACCGCTTATTGAACATAACATGTCAATTTGGAATAGCATAGGAAGTTCCATCATAACTCCTGAACCACTAACAGGGTGAACACTTCATCACATATAGAAACCTTTTATTTGCTTCAATTCTTGAGAACCATAACAACACACAAGTGAGCTCTCACAATCACAATACATGCAAATCCTTAAGTAGTGGTCTGAACCACCATAAATTTTCCAGGATCCGCCTACACCTGACATGCCATAGCACTTGAATGCTTCCAAATGAAATCTATTACGACGGCCGACGAGCTCCACACACATCTGCAAAAACCATTCACGTGCTCAATCATACCGAAGGAACTGGTCACTGTCGTACATGCATCGTTCCATCATGGCTAACCAATCCATCTTCTTTTAAACATCTTTAATTGCCTCAGGATAATAGTAACTTCTTTCAACTCATAGCAACTCAACCCTCACTCATCCTGAGTGACCTTGAATCACGAGACCATGCTACCTAAATTCCGCAACTCGTCTCACAACCACCTGATAATCTTTCTACAACCTGGAATCTATTCTCTCACTCCTCCGATACTATTCAGCATGCTGAAATAACATAGAACCCTCCAACCATCTTCCTCTTAGAGACTATACTGCAAAAGCTTGACTCGTAATCATACTGCTTCCTGAAACCCTTACACACCACAGTTTCAAACTTTAAAATTTATTAGGACCGCTTCTGAGAGTCACCCACTCTGGCTGGCCCCGAATACAATCAACTCCAAGGCTCTTCTAGCACATGAACATGCTCTCAATGAAGCACGTGACTGAGTCACTTCCCTTACAACTTGCCTAACCCTTAAGCACAAATTCTAAATCTTCCATAGTCTAACCCTGGTCCAATAGGACCAACTTCGTACGCATTTATCGAATGCCATACTCAATTACCGCTTTACTCCTTTCTCTTAGTTGTAACAAGTTGCAAATACACTGACAATCCGCAATCCCATGAGGACACATCCTTACAACCCAACTGCAGGTGGTGGGACTCCCCCACTTAGCCCGAAGCTACTCCTTGCACCGCTCTAGACCCTGCTGAGATCCTTCCACCAATCAATCCAATTCTTCCGAATTCTCCTATTAGCCTCCCTTAAATATTTGAATTTTCTAACACCATTCACACGTTCTACCTCCTACCTACTAGCCACTACGACTCCGCACAAAACTTACCATCCCTACAACCGCTAACCTTCTCACAGAAGACAACCCACCCGAGGAAACTAGCCAACTAACACCTACCATTATTCTATGATTCTCACTTTCTACAATATCAAGACCCCCATCCTAAGCCTGTATCCATATACCACCCTTACCAATCCGTCTGCTCCTGGACATCTACTAAATGCGCTACCACATCTTCTGATTCATCACTAAGTTTCCACTCTCCCACTTTTCCCAACTCATTCCCTTAAGTGCTACCTGAATTCCTTTCCTTACACCTGATATTTTAGAATTGGCACCACCGCCTAGAACTTCTCACGTATCTTCCTTCATCGTACGATGCCCTCCTGTTGCCTCAATATAATACTGTCCTCCGTAGCTCTTAAACCAACATATCATCACAACTTTAAATCTTTACGAAGATCATCTTCCTCGAATCGCCTTCATTTTCAATACTTAGCCCGTATTGAACCTCCGCACCTCACGACCTTCGTCAACCGCATTCTTCAATACTTCTTCACAATACTCTGACCCCGAGCAACCGAAGAAACCATAGCACCGACGAACTTAACACATTCCAATCGATCCATGACGATGAAATCTTATTAAAGGTGAGTGATCCATATCACTTGACAGCACCAATCCTTACTATTTTATCAGCCCAAAACCTGATAATTTATAATCCAAATGCTTTTCCTCCACCGGAACAAAATACTAAAATCTCGAAATCACACTCTGAGAATACCTCCCTTCAAACCGTTCATCACCCCAACACATGGGCAACCGTTCTACCCTTGTATCAACATCGCGGCATAACCAATCGTAAGTTCTTAACCACCTGAGCATGACCTCAAAGTTCTCAAAATACAGCTACTGAGCTGAGATGACAAAAACATTCTTCCGCAGAACAACGATGATAGCCTCAATCAATTACGCTGGGAGAAACATCTCGCACCACATCCATAGTATTATTAAAAGTCCTCAACCCTCGATTCATAACAAGCACTTCGCGACGTGTAAGATTTAGAAGGAAGAAGCATATGCATAAGTTGTGATGACCCAAAAGGTCATCCTAAGTAATTCAAGCTAAATCTGTGTTCCGAGGCCTTGAAAGCCTCCGTTAATCTCACCTTGATATGTGTCCGCAGCCCGGGCAGGTAGCCGGGAAGCTTTCCTGTAAAAATTGGATAAAAAAGGGATTTTTGAATTGAATAATTGAATAAAGTTGACTTTGGTCAACTTTTTTGGTAAAAGGATCTGGACCCGTGATGTGACGGTCCCAGAGGGTCCATAGGAAAATATGGGACTTGGGCGTATGCCCGGAATCGAATTCCGAGGCCCCAAGCCCGGGAAATGAATTTTTAAAGAAAATTGTTTTCTGAAAAAATAATAAAGGAATGTGAAAGTGAATAATTATGTGAAAACCTTGTTACCGGACCCCTGTTATGGTTTCGGAGCCCGGAACAGGTTTATTATATGTTGTTTGTCCTATCTGTGGAATTTGGTGTAAAACGGGTTTAATTTGATTGGTTTCGGATCCAAGTGAGGAAAAATGGAGTTAATGAACTTGTGGGGTTTCTAAAGAATTTGAAATGTGACTTGAGAGGTGATTTTATGTTCCCGAGGTCCGAATGAAATTCCGAGACCGGGAATAGTTCCGTTGTGTCGTTTATAACTTATCTGCAAAATTTGAAGTCATTCCGAGTGGTTTAGGCCGGTTCGGCACGTCGAAGTGTATTCTATAATTTCAAAGTTCTTAACTTTTGAATTCAGGGGTTTTGGAGGGTGATTTTAAGTTTTAGCATTGTATTGAGTGTTCTGTGAGCTCGAGCAAGTCCGTTTGATGATTTGGGACTTGTTGGTATTTTTGGACGGGGGCTCGGGTGGGCCCAGGTGCTTCCCGAACCCCGCGCGAGGCCAAAAACCAGCAAGAACCACTGCTGGTGCACATCAGCTGGTGTGACCGCAGGTGCGGTTGCCCAGCCGCAGGTGCGGGACTGCCCCTGTGGTCCCAGCCTCGCAGGTGCGATCCCCAGCCCCTTGCCCAAAGTCCGTAGGCGTGTGATCGCAGGTGCGACCTTTCCGCATGGGCGACCAAAATTTCACAGGAGCGGGACCGCTGGTGCGGCTCCCAACCCCGCAGGTGCGAGCCCAGGGTCCCAGGCCCTTTTTCGCAATTGCGATCATTTTCTCGCAGGTGCGGAAACCCCTGTTGGCAGGCCTCTTAAATACTCCAAAATTTCGGGTTTTCTTCATTTTCACCCATCTCCAACCACCATTAGAGAACAACCAAGCTTGGGCATCACCTTCCACGACCACCCACTGTAAGAGATATTCCCGATTCGGAGTTGAATTTGAGAGGAAAGGCTGTGATTGAGGCTTGACTTGCATTTTCTTTTGAGCCAAGGTAAGTGTTTGGATTAACCTCAGCTTGAGGGATTAGGTATAGAGTCTTAATTGCTATGTGT
>ML287887.1:0-21904 GCA_005239495.1 Nicotiana undulata
CTCGCGTACTCGGGCTACAATCAACATAGAAGACTCAAATCCTAAGGGGTAGTTCCCCCACACTAGGTTAGGCAAGATACTTACCTCAAAGACGACAACCGGAACTCGAAAATGGACTTCTCGGTGGAAAGGCCTCCGGACGGCTCAAAATCAACCAAAACCACCTCAAAACATACATAAATTGTATAAGAAACTATTTCAAGCAATAAAGTTTCAATCTTTGTAAAATTATAAAATCGACCCAAAAGTCGACTTCTGGGCCCGCACCTCGGAACCTGACAAAATTTACAAATTCCGATTACCCATTCTGATACGAGTTCACCCATACTAAATTTATCCAAATCCGATGTCATTTGGTCATTTAAATCATGAAATTTTGTTTATGAACTTTTCTTTCAAAACCCACAATTTCCCCAACCCAAAACACAATTTAAATGATAAAAATAAGAACTAATTCAGGAAATATAATTAATTAAGGTGGAAGAACACTTACCCAGTTGATTTTTGTGAAAGACCCCTAAGGAATCGCCCAAAACCGAGCTCTAGAACTCAAAATGTGGTAATAATGGTTAAACCCTCGTTTTTTTTGGAATTTTATAATCTGCCCAGGTGTTTAATGAACCGCGATCGCGGAAATACGTTTGCGATCGCGTAGAGGAAAATATTATAGGCCTGAAATGATTCTATATGATCGCGAGGGAAGTCATGCGATCGCGAAGAGGAGAAATTAACTATGCGATCGCGAGTTGGCGTATGCGATCGCGAAGAAGAGGAAAATATACTTCTGCGATCGCGGACGTGAGAATGCGATCGCGTAGAGTGAAGTCTTCGAACTGTGCAATCGCGAATGAGACTACGCGATCGCGAAGAGGAAAAACTGGGCTGCCCAAATTTACACTATGCGATCGCGGGCTCATTGTTGCGATCGCATAGAAGGAAACCAGAAGGAAGTTTCAGCAGTTCAAAAATAGGGAAAATGGGCCTGACATCCATCCGAAACACACCCGAGGCCCTCGGGACCCCGTCCAATCCCACACACAAATCTTGTAACCTAACACGGACTCGCTCGAGGTTTCAAAACACATCACATAACACCAAAATAACGAATCAAACCAAAAATCAAAACTTAGAAATTTCAAAACTCCAAGTATCCAAACTTGTGCCGAAACCTATCAAATCAACCCGGAACGACGTGAAATTTTTCAAACAAGTCCCAAATAGCACAACGGACCTTCAATCACTCCCAGAATTCCATTCCGAACCTGATATCGAATTTTCACCTATCGGCCGGAATCGCCGAAATTCTAACTTTCGCCAATTCGCCTCAATTTGCTCTACAGACCTCCAATTCCAATTCCGGACGCACGCTTAAGTCCAAAATCATCATACGAAGCTGTTGGTGCCAACCACAACTCGTTCCGAGATTGTTTACTCAAAAGTCAAACCTCCGGTCAACTTTCATCACTTAAGCTTCCAAAACTGAAATATTTCTCTTAATTCGACTCCGGATTATCCGGTAACTGATTCTAACTACGCACACGGATCGATATACATAATGTGGAGCTGATTATGACCTTATACCACTGAACGAAGCTTAAACTCTCAAAACGACCAATCGGGTCGTTACTCTCCAACAAGTTACCGCTTTAGTCTATGCCCATTCACTTTGAAGCTTTTTGTTTTGTCCTTATTCTGGATCTCAATTGCCCCATATGGTGATACATGTTTCACCACATACGGTCCCGTCCGTCTAGACTTGAATTTTCCAGGAAATAATTTGAGTCTACTATTGTGCAGTAAGACTTTGTCCCCTTCATGAAACTTCTTTGGCTTAATCAGACGATCATGCCACCTTTTAGTCTTTTCCTTGAAAATTCACGCATTTTCATACGCGTCCAGTCGAAACTCCTCTAATACATTCATTTGTGCCAACCTGTGATCACCTGCAAGGATAAGATCAAGATTAAGCATCTTAATTGCCCAATAAGCCTTATATTCTATCTCAACAGGTAGATGACACGATTTTCCATACATTAATTTGAATGGAGAAGTCCCAATGGTTGTTTGGAATGCAGTTCTATGCACCCATAGGGATTCATCCAACTTTATAGACCAATCCTTACGAGAAGCATTGGCCGTCTTTTCAAGAATTCGTTTAAGTTCTCGGTTGGCCACTTCAACTTGCCCACTAGTTTTGGCATGGTACGAGGTTCCTATTTTCTGTGTGACCCCATAATTGGACAGCCGTGCAGCAAACTGCTTGTTCAAAAAATGTGACCCATTGTCACTGATAATCACTCGAGGTATCCCAAAGTGGGTAAAGATGTTCTTCCGTAAGAACTCACACACCACCCGAGCATCATTGGTCCTAGTAGGGATTGCTTTGACCCATTTAAAGACGTAGTCAACAGATACTAGGATATACTCATGAGAATGCAGCGCTAGGAATGGACCCATGAAGTCAATTCCATAAACGTCAAAAATTTCACATACCAAAAATTGAGTTGAGTGGAATTTCGACCCTCTTGCTAATATTACCTGCCCTCTGACACTTGTCACATTCAGCTACGTACGCTCTTGCATCTTTGTACAAAGTAGGCCAAAAGAAATCGGCTTCCATGACTTTTGGTGCAGTGCGATTTCCACCATAGTATCCTCCAGCTGCTCCATCATGTCAACGAGACAAAATGCTTGCCATCTCTCATTCAGGCACGCGTCTTCTTATCACACCATCTGCACACAATTTAAACAAGAAAAGGTCATCCCAATAATAACTGTTTACCTTACCTTGAAGCTTCCGTCTTTGATCATGAGTGAGGACACGAGGCAACCATCCACTAGCCAAGAAGTTGGCTACATAAGCATACCACGGCAGCCTTTTGGAGACCGCAACTATGGAGAAAATCTACTCATCAGGGAACTTTTCCCTTATTTCAATTAGTTCGACCGACGGTTTCTCAAGTCGAGATAGATGATTTGCGACTTGATTTTTTGTTCCCTTACTATCTTTTATCTCCAAGTCAAACTCTTGGAGCAACAACACCCACCTCATTAGAAGCGACTTGGACTCCTTCTTACTCAACATGTACTTCAAGGTTGAGTGATCAATGTGTACAATCACATTACTCCCCACAAGTTATGATCTAAACTTATCAAAAGCAAAGACCACAACAAAGAACTCTTTCTAAGTAGTGGCATAGTTAACTTGAGCATCATTTCGCGTCCTGCATGCATAATAGATGGGCCTAAACATGTTATCTTTTCTTTGCCCCAGAACTGCTCCTACAGCTACATCACTAGCATCACACATCATCTCAAATGGCTGGCTCCAAACAGGTGTCACTAAAATAGGAGCACTTACTAGCTTCTTCTTTATCAATTCGAATGCTCTTAAGCACTCCACATTAAAAATGAACTTGACTTCTTTCGCTAGCAATGTTGCCAACGGCTTGGTAATGCTGGAAACGTTTTTGATAAACTTCCTACAGAAACCACCATGTCCCAAGAAACCTCTTATGATCTTCATAGAAGTTGGTGGAGGAAGCCTAGCAATTGCATCAACCTTAGCTCTGTCAACTTCAATTCCATGTGCAGTTACTTTGTGGCCATGGACAATTCCCTCCTTCCCCATGAAGTGACACTTCTCCCAGTTAAGAACCAAGTGAGTGGCTTCAAAATGTTCAAGCACGAACTCCAAATTCATCAAGCAATCCTCAAAGTCATCACCAAAAAGGTGAAATCATCCATGACCACCTCTAAACACTTCCCATATAAATCGGAGAATATAGACATCATGCACCTCTGAAAAGTGGCAATTCCATTACACAGCCAAATGGCATCCTCTAGTAGGCAAAAGTACTTGACGGGCAAGTGAATATGGTCTACTCAACATCTTCTGGGGCAATTGGTATCTGATTGTAACCTGAATACCCATCCGAGAAGCAGTAGCATTTGTGTCTAGCCACTTTCTCGAGCATTTGATCAATAAAAGGGAGTGGGAAATGGTCTTTCCTTGTTGCATCATTCATCCTTCTATAATCAATTCACATTCTCCACCCAGTGATTGTTCTTGTGGGGATAAAGTCATTGTCTTCATTTTTCACCATTGTCATGCCTCTCTTCTTAAGTACAACTTGCACTGGACTAATACACTAGCTTTCAGATATGGGGAAAATCACTCTTGCATATAGCAATTTGATGATATCCTTATGCACTACCTCCTCAAAATTCTTGTTCAACTTGCGTTAGGCCTGCACCACTGGCTTGCCATTTTCTTCCAATAGAATTTTGTGCATGCAAATGGCTGGACTGATTCCTTGAATATCAGTTATGCCCTAGCCAATGGCCTTCTTATGCTTTTTTAGCAGCTTCACCAGCTTTTGCTCCTCTGTACCTATCAAGTCAACAGCAATAATCATGGGAAAACTGTTAGTTTCTAGAAATGCATATTTCAAGTGAGTGGGTAGGACTTTCAATTCCACATTAGTCTTAGAAGCCTCCTCTTTTAGTTCCTCATCATCAACCACTTGATTCTCAGTTTCAAGAGCTTCAGCCTCTTTCCTTATTTAAGTATCTTTATCCTTCACTACACTAGACTGAGTAATACACCTCTATAGAGTAGGCGGGCACCTCATCACTGGGGTATTTCATCATCCTCTTCATTTGAAACACTATTTTTTCATTGCCCACTCTAAGCATAAGTTGTCCCTCATAGATATCAAGGATAACTCTACCTGTACATAAAAATGGCCTCCCTAGAATTAGAGGAACCTTCTTGTTCACCTCCATATCCACCACAATAAAGTCTACGGGGAACACAAACTTGTCCACCCGCACTAGAATATCTTTAATGATTCCCTCAAGTAGAATAGTGGTCTGGTTAGCCAGTTGTAGGGACACTGGTATTGATTTGATCACTCCAAGCTCACCTTTCAGTTTCCCTGAATACAGATAAAGGCATCAGATTTATAGACGCCCCAGAATCACTGAGGGCCTTGTCAAACTATTCACTCCCCAATGAGCATGGTGCGGTGAAGCCTCCTGGATCCCCCACACTTTTGGGGAATTTCGTTTTGCAATATCACACTACACTGGGCATTTAGCTTGACACTATTGTTTCCTCTAATTTTCTTTTGCTAGACAGAATCCTTTAAGAACTTTGCATAAGCAGGCATCTGAGTGAGTACCTTTGTAAAGGGAATGTTTACATAAAGTTGTTGGACCATCTCCAAGAATCACCCAAAATACTTTTCAAGTTTCTTTTGCTTCATCGTTTGAGGGAATGGTAGAACTTACATGTGCCTACTTTCTTCAATCTCCTTTTCTAACATACTACTCTTGACCTTTTTTCTCTTCATTCTTTTTCTCTATTGGTGTCTCAATCTTCTTGTTAACCACCTCATATTTAGCCTTCAATATTGGGTTAGTAAATGATTTGCTACTTCTCAAAGATACGGCTTTGATTGTCTCCTTTGGGTTCTTTTCAGTGTCAAACGGAAGAGTCCCAAGAGCCCTCTCAGACAACAAATTTGCAATATGTCCTGTTTGTCTTTCTGAATTCCTGATAGACGTGCCTTGAGTTCCAAAATTTTCATCTGTTTTGTTAATGAATGCCTTCATGAGATCTTCCATATTTGATTTATTTGGTTGTGGTGGCTGGTATTGCTGCCTCTGCTAGTTCTAAAACCTGGTGGTCCTTGACCTTGGGGTCTAAGATTACTTTGCTGCCATTAGTTCAAGCTCCCATTAGGTGAACTCCATGAAAAACCCGTATGTCTTTGACCCATAGCATTATAGTTGTTACCACCTTGGTAGTTTCCTCTATTGAAGTTTCCCACAGCGTTGACTTCCTCAGTTGTAGCTTGACACTTATGTGTAGGGTGTCCCAACCCACATATATCATATCCCACCTGTGTTTGAATTTACACTTGAGCCATTGTCAGTTGCTTTACCTCCTTAACCAAAGCTGCAATTTGGGCCTGCATTGCTACAGACGATTCTACTTGTTGCACCCCTGCTGATTTTCTACGATCCCCTTGATCTGTGGACCATTGAGAGACTCAATTGAAGCTATTCTAACAAATGGAGTTCAGCATTTAGGCCGTAACATTTAGCAACAAATAAATATTTAACCCAACAAGTGCTCTCCGAACCAAGCTAGATAGTCTCCTATCACTAGGCTCACCAACCAACCTTTGACAGCTATTCCTATGTCAGCTACTACTTTGTCAGAGGCTAAGTTCCCTCTATCTTCCAGTCCCAGTGTTGGGCAGAGCCCATTGTCAAAGGATCGTTTCGCTGGAATGGTTCCGAATCTTCAGATAGTTTATTCAAAAGAGTGACAATCCTTCAGAAGTTTTCTTCATCATAGGGCCTGCAACTGCACTATTAAGTAATCTACTTGACGACAGGTTTAACCCGTCCCAAAAGTCCAGAAGTTGCATCAATTTCTCTATTCCGTTGTGAGGTCACCTCCGCAGTAGCTCCTTAAATCTTTCCCATGCCTCAAACACTATCTCACCTTCACCTTGGCTGAAATTGTGAATCTCCTTCCTCATCCTCCCAGTCTTAGCAGCCGAGAAGTATTTTTCCAGAAATTTGGTAGTCATTTCCTCCTACGTACGGATTGACCCTATGGGGAGACTTCTCAAACACTGCTTTGCATTATCCTTAAGTGAAAAAGGGAATGCTCTGAGGTAGATAGCATCATGTGATGCTCCATTGTAGCGGATTGTGTTCATAATTTCATCAAAGTGCATTAGATGGTTGTTGGGGTCTTCATTGGGTTTGCCTCTAAAAATGCAATTGTTCTGAATGATCTTGATGACTCTTTGTTTGAGTTCAAAATTGTTGGCATCGATGGTGGGGGCCTCATACTAGACTATTGTTGGTTATACACCGGTCTAGCATAATCTCCTAGCGATCCCCTAGGCCTAGGAACTGCATTTTCAAATTCATCTTCTATTATGTTTCGATTGAGATTGAATTCCGACAGTTTCATCCGCAATTTTGGATGCTTCAACTTCTAGTCGTGCTTCCCATTGCTGAGCTACCTCTCTCGCAGCTAGGTCCACTATCGCCTCGTTGTTCACCATTGTATCTTGAGTTGGAGATTGACCCAAAAATAATCCACTCGATTCTTTCTCTCTTCTCAACTGCCTCAAGTGCTTGTCTAACTCTGGTTTGTATGGCACCAAGTCCTTTGAAGAGGATTGAGTCATACACTGCTTAACAAAAACTATTGCGTGCACACAGACGAGAAGAGCGTAAAAAGGAAAATAAAATAAAGTTGTTCCTAAAGTAGCACTGAAAACTAATGTAAACGCCAGAGGCGGAGGGCAGGTAGGTAGGGGTCATCCAGAGGTGGAGGCCATCTAGGTTCTATGTCTTTCCAGCCAGACCAGATGTAGTAGCCTCAGATATCTTGATAACGGGTGTTATTTCTATCTGCGGTAGGGATGCTTCGGTACTATTTGATCCAGGGTCTATATATTCATATGTTTCATCTCTATTTGCTCATTTCCTAGGTGTTCCTCGTGAGTCCTTGGGTACTCTTGTTCATGTGTCCACTCCAGTGGGCGATTATGTTGTTGTGGATCAGGTCTATCATTCCTGTATCTTGACTTTTGTGGTTAGGAGACTCAGATCTTTTGTTGCCTGATATGACCGACTTTGAGGTCATCTTGGGCATGGACTAGTTGTCTACATATCGTGCCATCCTTGATTGTCATGCCAAGACTGTTACAATAGCAATGCCATAGTTTCCTAGATTGGAGTGGAAGGGTTCGTCTGTCAGTGCATTTAGTCCATTTATCTCTTTACCGAATGCTCGACACATGGTCGAGAAGGATTATGTGGCGTATCTAGCTTATGTTCAGGATATTAATAAAGAGACTCCGGCGATTGATTCAGTGTCTGTGGTCAAGAGTTCTCCGATGTATTTCTTTTTAATCTTCCAGGCATGCCACCAGATCATGATATCAATTTCTGTATTGATTTGGCTCCAGGTACCCAGCCTATCTCTATCCCACCGTACCGCATGGCTCCGAAAGTGTTGAAGGAGTTGAAAGAACAGCTTGAGGAGTTGCTAACAAAGGGGTTCGTCAGACCATGTGTGTCGCCTTGGGGTGCACCGGTGTTATTCGTAAAGAAGAAAGATGGGACTATGGGTATGTGCATTGATTACCACCAGTTGAACAAAGTTACCATTAAGAACAAGTATCCGTTGCTGCCTATTGATGATTTGTTTGACCAATTGCAGGGTGCCAGGGTGTTCTCCAAGATCGACTCGAGATTAGGGTACCATCAGTTGAAGATTCTTGAATCGGATGTTCCGAAGACGGCTTTCGGGACTAGATATGGCCACTATGAGTTTCTAGTGATGTCCTTCGGTTTGAATAACACCCCGGCGACGTTTATGGATTTGATGAACTGAGTGTTCAGGTCATATATTGATTCATTTTTCATTGTCTTCATCGATGACATTATGCTACTCGTGTATCATGGAGGAGCATGAGAAGCATTTGAGATTGGTGCTTCAGACCTTGCGGGAACAAAAGCAATATGCTAAGTTCTCCAAGTGTGAGTTTTGGTTGTATTTCGTAGCATTCGAGGGGCATGTTGTATCAGGCGAGGGTATTAAGGTAGATCCCAAGAAGATTGAGGTAGTTCAAAGTTTGCCTCGTCCTACCACAGCAACCGATATTGGAGCTTCTTGGAGTTAGAAGGTTATTATCGTTAGTTCGTGAGGGGCTTCTCATCTATTGCAGAACCTTTGACTAGATTTACCCAGAAGGATGCTATGTTTTGATGGTCTGATGATTGTGAGGCGAGCTTTTAGAATCTCAAGACAGCATTGACTTCAACATCGGTGTTAGTGTTGCCTTTTGGTTCACGGATGTATATTGTGTATTGCAACGCTTAACGCGTTGGACTGGGTTGGGTATTGATGCAAGAGGGGAGAGTTATTGCATATGCTTCATGCTAGTTGAATCCCCACGAGAAGAATTACCCCGTACATGATTTGGAGTTGGCTGCGATAGATCATGCTCTTAAGATCTGGAGGCATTATCTTTATGGGATGTCATGTGAGGTTTACATCGATCATCGAAGCTTCCATCATTTGTTCAAGTAGAGGGATCTTAATTTGAGGCAGCGCATATGGCTTGAGTTACTGAAAGATTATGATATTACCATCCTTTATCATCCGGGCAAGGCGAATGTGCATGCGGATGCCTTGAGCATAAAGGCGGAGAGTATGGTAGTTTGGCATTCATTTTAACATAGGACAGGCCGATAGCTTTGGACATTCAGTCCTTGTCTAACAGACTGGTGAGGTTGGATATCTCATAACCGAGTCGAATTCTTGCATGTGTTTGTCGCCCAGTCTTCACTATTCGAGCAGATCAAGGCTCGCCAGTACGACGATCCGCACTTATTGATTCTCATAGAGACGGTACTACAGGGTAATGTCAAGGAGGTTATTACCGATGAAGATGGTGTCCTGCGACTCCAAGGTCGTCTATGTGTCCCTAATGTCGATGTATTAAGGGAGAATATTTTAGAGGAGGCCCACAGTTCTCGGTATTCTATTTATCCAAGTGCTACGAAGATGTATCGTGACCTGAGGCGGCATTATTGGTGGCGGCGGATGAAGAAGGACTATGTAGCGAGGTGTGTCAATTGCCAACAGGTTAAGTATGAGCATTAGAGTCCAGGTGGCCTACTCTAGCAAATGGTTATACTTGAGTGGAAATGGGAGTGCATTACTATGAACTTCGTAGTTGGGTTGCCGCGAACCTTGAGGAAGTTTGATGCAATTTGGGTCATTGTCGACAGGTTGACCAAGCCGGCACACTTCATTCTAGTTGTGACCACGTATTTCATTTAGGAGATTGTTCGGTTGCATGGTGTGCATGTTTCCATCATATCAAATAGAGGCCCTCCATTTACTTTGCATTTCTGGAGGGCAGTACAGAGTGAGTTGGGGACCCGGGTAGAGCTCAACACAATCTTTCATCCGCAGACCGATGGACAGTCAGAGCGGACTCTTCAGATCTTGGAGGATATGCTCAGAGCATGTGTGATTGACTTTGGAGGGAAGTGGGATCGATTCTTGCCTTTGGCCCCAAAGCAACTACCAGAAGGGAGAGTTAATCCCCATGGTAATAGAAACCAGTATGGGTTGGTGAATAAGATAAACTAAACATGAATTAAGGGCTAAGTGATTTGATAATAGTCAGCATCATGAGAATTTCAGATTGCATTCCGGCGATAATAGAATGGACCACAAAAGAAGATTCATGAGGAATTCAGAGAATGGTAAATCAGGAAGACGATGCTCTAAAAGTAAGCAATGACCAAAGTTAAGCTTAAGGGGATGTAGGTGCCAGTTACACTAGGTGTTTCCATCGCGAGTGAGGAATTTTGTTATCCTTGGTACAGAAGGATTACCGCAAGGCGAGTAAGGGTCATTGATGATGTGAAAGGACGCCAAAGATGGAGAGGAAAAACATCTATAGGCAGGTCGTCATAGCTCCAAGTCTTAGTACTCCCCTAAAGGGGGGAATATGGAATGATAAAGGAAGGATGAGATAAAAATGAGAAAGGGATGATTGCACTTATCCAAATGTTACAGATATGCTATGATTCCAGAACGTTATGTAAGCATTACATCAAGAAAAGGAAGTAAGGGTTCATGTCGGGGATGATATTAATAGATAAGGAGCCAGTACGCGAGGTAAGTTAAGACAAGGAAATAACCCAAGAAAGAGTATGCGGAATATGGATATGAGAATGGGACTACGAGTAGTTAATAGTTGATTTAGGAAGAGCCTAGTGATGACTAGACAAGAAGTTACAGACAAATCAGTAGATCGTGCAAGATAAATAGAGTGAACCCCAACATGAATAATTCAGTCTCGCAGTAATGTCATTATAATACTTGAGATATATTCAAATAGGAGTCAGGGTAGTTAAAGGTACCGTATGAGTGTTACGGGGATAAAAGAAAGTGCCACTGGGAAGATAGTCAAAATATCAATTCAGAAGCAACCTTACAAGCACACATCACAAGAGCATGGAGGTAAGCAACTACGGATAATCATAGGCAAGGAAGAACATCAAAAGGTCCGTAATAAAGCTCACAAATTTACAAGAGTGAAGGGTTCTCCCTAAGTACTACAATGAAAGACTAGATGAGGAAGTAAGGAAGAAGTCTTCAACCTAAGCTCAGTGACCCAAAGAGGGAATGGTCTCATAATAACAGTCTCATAACAACATCGCATGCACTCCATAAGAAAGTGGCACATACTACGGCTATTGAGCGGGAAATGAAACCAAAAGTAATATTCAAGACCATATGAGTTTCTGGCATGCGTGGGAATGAAGATAAGCTAAGCATGCACGCAACAAGGGGGAAAAAGAGCAGGAAAGGTAATTGCCTAAGATTAAAGAAAGTTGTGAAGGAACAAAAAGAATTATTTGATTCATGATTCAGAGTTAGTACGTTATGAACGCACTTAAGGGCTTGGAGTTTTATACATGCAACATATACAGCCGTATAAGATTCTGGTATATGTTAAAATAAAGAATTGAGCCTAGGTCATAGACGAAGATTGAATTATTGAAAGATTGTATCATGGATATTCCCCAGCGCCCATGGCTAAACGTAATAACTAATACCATGAACCGCAGATTGGGAGGTAGCTTAAGCCTACATAAAGGATGATCAGAAGAAGAAGAAAACTAAAGAGTTACATAAACAAAATAAATCAGGAATCTGATTATTGGACCTAGAAAATTATAGAAATCGTGATTGAGAACATTACAGGATCACTCTTAATATCGAAGGTACCAAAGGGATAGTACAACAATCATATTCTATAATGGCTTTACGATAAAGCCAGTTAGAAAAATACCAACCTCATAAGAACTCAGTATGGAGATCCCACCGGATTGTTTAGGCACCAGAGGTGCAAGTATTATAATAGAGCTTCAAGTTATGGACGTGAATTATACCTATGTGGAAGGGAGGTCATGAAAGAGGTAAAAGATACGATGCGATATTTTAAGTTAAGTAAGGTAAAGGTGAACAACGTAAAAGATACTCAAAGGCAGAAGATCGTGAATAGTCCATGCTTCAGATAGAAGGCTATAAGCACTAGGATTCAATATCCAGGCATGATAGCAGCATCGTCAGTAGCGTACCTTCCAGCCTATGGTTTCTAAGTACCGATAGATCTAGTCAAGAGATTAAAGAAGAGTTAGAGACGATGTGATGTCTCTCTTGATGTTCCAGAATAACACAAGGAAATCTATGGTACAAGAAAGTTGAAGGAAGGCCGCGAATAGTATAAATGGATATGTATGGGTCGCAAGCTAAAGTATGGTAGAGCGACAAGATTGTAGGAATGTAGGAGTAAGGATAAGAAAGGGCGGGTGAGAAGGTGACGAGAATGGATAATCCCTCAGGATTAAGCCCACGAAAATGAAAGAGAGCTGATGGGTTCTCTAAATGATATAAAGCTCAATATAGCATGAATAATCTCAAAGGAGTCTATGACTAGTAACATTTAGAAGAGATGGCATGCTGCCCTGGTAGTGAAATAAGGGTGTGATTGTGATAGATAAAGGATGACGTTTAGGCCTTTGAGTGAGTAATGATTTGAAGAAGATTTCATGGATTGTACGAGATTAAAATACTGACGTAAGTGAATCACATTGGGATGCTATAAAATACGGTCATTGAAGTACATTATAACCCCTAAGTGGATTAGGAAAATTACTTCAAACATTCCTCGATGCTACGTAATCCCTAGTGGCAAGGTATGATGTAAGAAGTTTCAAGTTATCAGTGGTATATTGTACATTAATATTGAGGTGAATTGACAATAGATGGACAAAAGTCACAAAGTATGAGATGAGATTAGGTCGTCATTCTTAAAATGAACAGTATTGAGGAAGCATTAAAGGACTTAGATTTATACATATGGGATAACCAACGAAAGTAACCTGGAGTTCGGTAGCAGACCTCAGTACCGATAAATCAAAGTAAGAATTATGGTATAGTATGACCCACCAAGATGCACTAAAGTCATACGAATGGATAATCGGGTCTATGAGAATAAGATATAACAATATTCGTAAGTTCAACAAAGTATCGGGCAAAGAACTTCAGTATACCTATAAATGCCCAAGGAGGCATCTTTTCAAGCTTTGTATATGCTTACAAAGTGACGCCTAGAGATTGGCTAAAAGCTGGAGGAAAGAGGAGAGAAGAGTGGCATAGGCGCACATACAAAGTTAGAGTCGTATAGGTGGCATGATAGAAGGTATCAACAGTTACGAGATTAGAAGGATTCCAACTACAAGTCGTGGTTTGAGAAAGAAGCTTAAAGGGGGGAATGTCGTGGCCTTTGGAGTTATTCACAGAACAACTGCCTAAATGGCAAGGAGAGTATTAAGGTATTCACAAGAGCTATAAGTTATGAAAATGATAAAAGCATCAGTCAACATTCGATGACGAATGTTCCAAAAGGGGGAATGATGTTATGCCCTGCAATATTATGATGATATTACGCCTTGCAGTATTACATTATGATGATGTTACGATTCGCAGTATTAAATTACGATGATGTTGCACCCTGTAGTATTGTACGTTGAATTTGTCGTAAGGTAATTGACATCAGTCCATGAAAAATATTATTTGGAAATTATAAGGATTATGCTATTTCAAGCAAGTGATGAGTAAATTCGTGAAGGTGAGAGGGGAAGCAAGTCAAAGAAAATGAATTTTCGTCCAAGTTTGGCATGTTGGGATAAAATATGGACCGAGTGTTAATATGCGATATCTATGGACTAGTACCATACAAGGTACCATATGGCCATGATAGTATGATACATAAAAGGGTATTACAAATGAATAGTATTTTAAGTAATTTGAGATAATTCTTAATTATGCGGGTAATTGGCTAATTATTGAATTAGTGGGAAATTAATAAGTTGATTAAGGAGTAAGCGGGGGATTAATTAAGGTCTTGGGGTAAAGACAAAGGTGTCAAGCGTGGAAGCAATATAAGTCATAATTGATGAGTCTTAAGTCACCTTGAAAAGTTGGCAACATTTGAATTAAATATTATATTAGACTCTTCAAGTCTTATCTCTATGTTTTTGTATTTTGAAGCTTCAACTTCAGCTCATTAATATATGAAATTGCATCTCCAAGCAATGATGCCTTGCCCGTCTTGGTCACATTCGGTACAATATCTCCTAATGCGTAGAACCTTTGGTTTAATTTCTCTTTGCTTTGCGACGTGATTCAAAGGTTCCTCCCGTCCATTTGCTAGCTTCCTTCTTCGCTTCTTTGGAGTTAAAGAGTGTATCAAGAAGCCAAATGTTATAGATGAATATTCTCCTACTTCGATCCGCCGTTACGTGTTGTCGCAATTGACGTGTGTTAGAAGAATTGTCAATAGAATGGGCTCAGGTATGTTAAGGCTACCCCTTCTTTCTTTTTGGCATGATCCAAATCATACAAAAGAAACGAGCAAACACACGGTTTCCATAAATTATTCTATTCATAGAAATACTAGGGGTGTCTATATTCTTGATTCCCCATGTGAATTATTATCTTATGTTCATGGGTCCCAGAAAAATACGTATTTGATAATGTTTATCCGAAAGGCATATTAATTTTTATGGAATTCCGAGAAAATATTAGTAACGTATTTCTTATGAATTTCATGCATTTATACATGTCCATTGACCCATGACCAGATGGCGCTATATACACGTATGAATATGTATATATAAGTATATGGAATATGGGAAAGGTTATGGCATTATATACGCACCACCACCTGATCAGCTGGTATATGTTGATGATTTTTCCCACAGTGGTCAGGATAATATGATGGGATGCCCGCAGAGGCCTGATGATGTTATGAAACATGTACCTATGCACGACATGACATTCATACGCATATGCATGACACTATAATTATTTCATGATTTATAGAGTTATCCAGATTTACAGGTTGAGTCATTTACTCTATATTTTTTCCATGTCTATTATGTACTTGTTTATGTGCCTTACATACTCGGTACATTATTCGTATTGACGTCCATTTTGCCTGGGAACGTTGTGTTTCATGCCTGCAGGTCCTGATAGATAGGTCGAGAGCCCTCCAAGTAGGTTATCAGCTCAGCAGAAGATGTTGGTGCGCTCTTTTTGCTTCGGGGTTGCTTGTTTGGTTAGTATGTGTGATGACCCAAAAGGTCATCCTGAGTTAATTAAGCTAAATTTGTGTCTCGAGGCCCTGAAAGCCTCCGTTAATCTTACCTCTATGTGCGTGCGCAGCCCGGGCGCGTAGCCGGGAGGCCTTTATGTGAAAGTTTGATAATAAGTTGAATTTGCAGTAATTAATTGAATACAGTTGACATTGGTCAACATTTTTTGTAAAAGGACTTGGACCCGTGATTTGACGGTCCCCGAGGGTCCGTAAGAAAATATGGGACTGGGGCGTATTCCCGGAATCGAATTTCGAGGTCCCAAGCCCGAGAAATGAATTTTTAAAGAAAACTATTTTCTGAAAATAATAAAGGCTTTTAAAAATGAAATTTGATTTGAAATCTGTGTTACCGGGCCCGTATTGTGGTTCTAGAGCCTGGAAAAGGTTTAATATATGTTATGTGAGTTATCTGTAAAGTTTGATATAAAACGGACTTAAAATGACGTGTTTCGGATCCAAATTTGAATAATTGAGCCTTATGAAGTTTTAAGAAAATTCTAGGAGTTTTGAGATTTAATTCATTGATTTTGATGTTATTTCGGTGGTTTTAGTACTTGAACAAGTTCGTATAACAATTTGGGAGTCGTGTGTGTTTTTGGTTTTGAGGCCCGAGGGCTCGGGTGAGTTTCGGGTAGTTAACGGGGTGTAAAATGCATGAAAAATCTGGTTTTTCTTCAATTTGCTGGTGTCCAGGTATTTACTCTATGCGAACGCACCCAAGGGGATGCGAACACATAGAGTAAAAGAGGGGTCTGGGGGAGCTGGGTAATTTGTGCTATGCGAACGCACCCAGTGTGGTGCGAACGCGGAGGGTAGGGGTGACTTAGACTATGCGAACGCACCCTCCAAGGTGCGAACACGGAGGCTCAAGGTTAGGACCCTATGCGAACGCATCACATAGAGCGCGAATGCACAGGGTCAGTGTCCAGGGGAGGGCTGGGGGTAACGCGACCCCTCAATCGCGAACGCATAGGCCAAAGCTTCTAAACCTCCGCGAACGCAGCCTGGGGCCCGCGAACGTGGAGAGTAATTTTGCCCAGTCGATTTTTAAGTCCCAAAACAGAATCATTTCGGGATTTCTCTCATTTTTCACAACTCTTCTTCTTCCCCAACCCACCTAAGCGACTTTTGAAGAACTTTTCCTCCATAGGTAAGGGTTCTTAACATCATTTCCTCTTATTTTCATCAATCAAACACTAGAATCTAGGCCTAAAATCCGAAAATCAAGGTAGAAATTAGGGGTTTTGGGTAGAGTTAGGTTTATGGGAATTTTGGGTAATTCAACCCCAATTTGGGGTTGGATGTCAAAACAAATTATATATTTTAACTCGTGGGGGTATGGGTGATCGGGTTTTGGTCCGAGCCTCGTGTTTGGACCAAGCAGGCCCGGGGTCGAATTTTGGTATTTTTGGAAGAATGATAGAAAATGGGTAATTAGGCTATGGGACTGATTATTTGAGTCATTATTGATATTATTAAGTCGATTATGTCTAGATATCGTTGTTTCGGAGTCGAATTCTAAAGGAAAGGCGGTGTTAGAAGCTTGATTGCCATTCCTGGACCCGAGGTAAGTGTCTTGCCTAACTTTGGTGAGGGAATAGGTATTGTGCCCTATGTGCTATGTGTTTTATCGTGTCCGATGCATAGGTGAGGTGACGAGTACCTATGAATTGTGTGTCAAGTATGCCCGTGAGTCCATTTTGCTTAATTATTTGTTATTACCTCAATGATTATTGTGTTATGAAGTAGTTCATTTGGAAAAATTGTTTAACTGTGGAGACTACATGATTAAGAATTGTGTTGTGATGTCCTAGTGGAGGACCCAAATCTTTAAGTTATGTACTCTTAAGGAATTGGTTATAGCTGAGACCCTTGCCGCGCAAATATGTTGATTTTAGTTGTTATTCCCCATGTCGGGTGGTTATGAATTGAAAGTTCGATAATTGATTTCCTTGCCAAGTTGTTATTTATTGTTGATATTACTTGGGTGAGGAAGAGAGTAAAGCAAGAAGGGTGATGTCGTGCCATTCATTCATATCATTCACTATTTATTTATTGCAATGTGAGGAAGAGAGTAAATCACAAAGGGTGATGCCGTGCCATTCATTCATATCATTCATTATTTATTTATTGCAATGTGAGGAAGAGAGTAAATCACAAAGGGTGATGCCGTGCCATTCATTTCATTTATTATTGCAATCATTTCATATATATTTACTTGTTGCATGGTGAGGACGAGAGTAAAGCACGACGGGTGATGTCGTGTCATTCATTTCATTTATTATTGTAATCATTTCATATATATTTACCTATTGCATAGTGAGGAAGAGAGTAAAGCATGAAGGGTGATGTCGTGCCATTCATTTATCTGTTTATTTATTGTGTTTAACATCTCATTTTGCTATTTATCTATTGCCCCCTTACTTGTTCCCGTATCCCTTGCTTATCTGTTGAATATCTGTCACTTCCTTGCTATATTTTTGGTAGAACTGTACAGGTAGATTATCGTCGTCGTGTCTATCCTCGCCACTACTTCGACCGGGGTTAGGCTCGGCACTTGCTCAGTACATGGGGTCGGTTGTACTGATGCTACACCTGCACTTCTCTATGTTGTGCAGATCCCGCAGCCGGACCCGGTGGACAGTGATAAAGGGAGCATCCTTCAGTCCACTTCAGAGATTACAAGGTAGACCCGCAGACGTTCGTGGGCCATGGTGTCTCTTCTACCCTTTTCTTTTATTCTGTCTTGTTTTCCTTACTTCTAAGATAGTTTTTTTGTGTTATTCCTTCAGACTTTGTATTTAGTAACCTCTTAGCCAGTTCGTGAGTTAGTGACTCCAGGAGCTGAGATACTGTAAACGAATTGTGTTATTGGTGTTTTAAGTAATTTCAGAATTTATCTGCTTCCGCATTTGGAAAAGGAATATTAGATGCTTTACTTAATTCTGTATTTTTAATGTTAGTATGTTAATGAAATTGTATACGTTGGCTTGTCTAGCGGGTTCAACGTTAGATGCAGTCATGGACCAATGGTAGGATACTATCATCGTGATAGTATGATTTAGACGTGTATTGTTTGGTATGGAGGGACTTTGTCCCGACCTTTATGAAATTTATGTACTCTTAGAGGCTTGTAGACATATGTCGTGTACGTGAAAGATTGCATTGTCTTATTGGCCTATGTTTTGAGTTTATAAATGATCATGCTAGCCTATTAGGCATGTATGTCACATTTATATAATGATGTAATAATAAAGATACGTTACGTTGGTACTCGGTTGAGTAAGGTACCAGGTGCTCGTCGCAACCCATCGGTTTGGGTCGTGACAGGAGTGGTATCAGAGCAGTTCTTTCCAAGGGAGTCTACAAGCCGTGTCTAGTAGAGTCTTGTTTATGGGTGTGTCATGCACCACACTTATAAGCAGGAGGCTACAGGGCATTTAGAATTGTCACTCTTTCTTCTTACTCTAGATCGTGTCATAGAGCTCAATTGTAAGAACTGAATTTCTTAACTCTATCTTATTCATAATACGACGATGCCTACATCCAGAAAGATGATTGGTAAGAAATATAGGTGTGGAAGAGTTGAGTCAGAGGAACTCGATTTTTGCATCATGCTTATGATGGATAAATTTGAGGTATTCAGCAGATCACGTGTGTACTAAGACGTGTAAGTTTCTTGATAAGGATCCCTAAGGCAAGAATGTCTATCCACTCTTACGGTGAAAAGGAATAAGAGAATCGGAAGATAGACACAAGTTTCAGAAAGTAAAAGAAGCAAGGTGAAGAAGGGTACGAGGTACCCAGTTAATGAAGATTAACACTATTTACAATTCAAGCAGAAAAATATAAGCATTTCGAGATACCTTCAATTGTGACAGAGGTATGTAATATTAGTCACACTCATCTCAATTATGCTCCATGGGAGCTAACAGGAATAATTGAGAGAAGGACGAATATCAAGAACCGACTGGGGTTAGAGTAACCCAAAATGATGGTTGGATCGCTTGCGTTAGTTGACATTTCCGAAGGATATTGTAAATGTGCTAACAAAATCTCCTTGTGAGACACCCATATGGTACACTCTAAAATAGTAAAGCTATATATGAGTACTATAAAGATAGGCACTGGAAGCCTTGAAAGGATAAATGTTACCTTAGTATGGCTCCCGTCCCTAGTAAAGAAAGAATATTAGGCAACCCGAAGAGCCAGTAGATGGAGCAAGGGGAGCTAAAAGCAAAAGAATGTCCTGTTGAAATTTTCAAAATTAAATGTTGGACAGAAATGCTAGCAGGAAATGAGAATAGAGTTAATGAAGAGTTATGAGTAAGGTATGATGCATAGATGACAATGGTAAGAAAAACAATGACGGTATTATAGGATATATAGTCAAGTTAAGGAAAAGACGAGAGGAGCCTGACCTTGAGACCAAAAGAGTAGAGGCCATAAACTTATATCCCCATTTCGAGAAATAAGTTCATGACTCCAATGCGACTACCAGAAGGGAGAGTTAATCCCTAGGGTAATAGAAACCAGTATGGGCTGGTGAACAAGATAAACTAAACATGAATTAAGGGCTAAGTGATTTGATAATAGTCAGCATCATGAGAATTTCATATTGCATTCCGGCGATAATAGAATGGACCACAGAAGAAGATTCATGAGGAATTCAGAGAATGGTAAATCAGGAAGACGCTGCTCTAAAAGTAAGCAATGACCAAAGTTAAGCTTAAGGGACTGTAGGTGCCAGTTACACTAGGTGTTTCCATCGCGAGTAAGGAATTTTGCTATCCTTGGTACAGAAGGATTACCGCAAGGTGAGTAAGATTCATTGATTATGTGAAAGGACGCCAAAGAAGGAGAGGAAAAACATCTATAGGCAGGTCGTCATAGCTCCAAGTCTTAGTACTCCCCTAAAGAGGGGAATATGGAATGATAAAAGAAGGATGCGATAAAAATGAGAAAGGGATGATTGACCTTATCCAAATGTTACAGATATGCTATGATTCCAGAATGTTATGTAAGCACGACATCAAGAAAAGAAAGTAAGGGTTCATGTTGGGGATGATATTGATAGATAAGGATCCAGTACGCGAGGTAAGTTAAGACAAGGAAATAACCCAAGAAAGATTATGCGGAATATGGATATGAGAATGGGACTACGAGTAGTTAGTAGTTGATTTAGGAAGAGCCTAGTGATGACTAGACAAGAAGGTACAGACAAATCAGTAGATCGTGCAAGATAAATAGAGTGAACCCCAACATAAAGAATTATGTCTCGTAGTAATATCATTATAATACTTGAGATATATTCAAATAGGAGTCAGGGTAGTCAAAGGTACCGTATGAGTGTTACGGGGATAAAATAAAGTGCCACTAGGAAGACAGTCAAAATATCAATTCAGAAGCAACCTTACAAGCACACAGCATAAGGGCATGGAAAGAATGACTTGCTGGAGATGATCTGGATTCATGCCTGAATGACTTGCTTTTGTTGGATTGATGTTTTCATTCTTCTTGAAAGGGAGCTTAATAAAAAATTCTTCATTTTTCCATAACGGGCTTTTCCCTTTCTTCATGAAGTCTTTGTGGGATTCAGCACATGAATTCTCAATGAGATGTTGCTCAATCTCTTTGATTTGTTCATCATTGGTGATTTGGAATAGCCTTGGAATCTCAGAGTAAGGTTTGAACTGCTTCTTGAAAGCTATCCCGTTAGCCTTGATCTGGAGTTGATCTCTGAGTTGTCTGTAAATGTCGAACCCAACAATAAGGTCCTTTCCTGGTGCATCAGATCCTATCAGCTTGGTGCTGTACTTCAGTCCTGGAAAGAATTCAATTGTGACCGGATGCTTTGTGATGACAGTGGTAGTCAGGATCCCATTTGATGCAGTGTTGAAATCTTTAAAGTGAGGCATCCATTGATCATCCAGGAGAACATCAGGATTTATGAGTGAGGAATCAGCTCCAGTGTCGATGAAAGCAATAACTCAAATTGGTCTATCCCATTTGGATGAATAGACTTTGAGTTCTACTTGAGGAAACACTGTGAGAGCGTTGATCTCTTCTGGGGCTTCGATCTCCGGTTCTGAAATTTGATAGTGATCATTGCCTTGATCTTCATAGATATCCAGAGAGAATAGAGTTTCTTCACCAGGTTCATCATCCATAGAGAATATGGATTCAAGTTCCTCCTCTTTTCCGAGATGTATGCTAGTATAATCTTCAATTTCTTGAAGGAGTTTGACAGATCTTCTTGATTGGGGACAGTTTTTTGCAAAATGTCCAATCTTGTGGCAAATAAAGCAAGTATTTTTCTTGTGAAAATTTCTTGGCCTTCTACGTCTGAAATATTTTGTGCGTTTCTTTGACCTTGATTTTCCATCTGAAATTCTCGGCCATCTGAAATTCCTGAATCCTTTCTGTCGCCTCGATGTTTTGCAGGAACATCCTGGTCCAGTGATCAGATCAGATCTGCGACATGCTTTGTTAAGCGCTGGGTTGTGCTGGATAATTTGTTTTAGGGCTGAGCGTTTTGTACAAATATCCTCCAAAGCTACAAATATAGCTTGCCTGATGTAGCCGACTTGTGGGACTGTTATTGATTGAAACTT